>JAGFZM010005284.1:13890-32865 GCA_017657215.1 Limnothrissa miodon | reverse complement strand
CACACACACACACACACACACACACACACACACACACCCCACCCTGCCCCCCAACACACACACACACACGCACATACATTTTAACACAGAAGCACACACATACAGTATGCACCCATCTACACACACACTTTAAACACAAGCACACACACATACACACACTCACACACACGTGCATCCCTTTCTATAGAAATCTTTATCAAGTATGCCATTAAATCAATGGCATGGACCCCAACCACACACCCATGGTATACCGTATATACAGCACACATGACATGGAATGATCATATAGTATATATAGTGGAGCCATTATGTCTGCTACCCCCAGCTAGGTGAGTTGGACCTCTGCCAGAGACATACTGGGTCTGTTTAATATTTCCATGGGCAGGATTGATGGTGCCGGGCCATTTATGGGTCTCTTTTTATGGAGCGCCATATTTCGCCTTGGGTGGGACACACACACACACACACGCACACACACACACACACAGCCCTTCTCACACACTCAGGTGTTTGACAGGAAATGGCATTGTTTCGGTGGGCCGCCCAACAGGATCGAGTCGAGGGTCGAGTGTCCAGGCCAGTGTCTATGAGTGTGGGTGTTTGCTGCACACTGCACAATCATGGCCCACTTTATTTGGCTCTTTAGGGTTCAGGGCTGTGTTTACGGTGACACAGAGTGCACCGGGCCCTTGGGCAGGCTCGCCAGCTCGAGCCTGACTGCTGCCTTTTGCCAGTGGACGGGATTTATTTTATCTCATAAACCTGAGAGAGGTGGACACCATGGATCAATAAAGGTACTCTATGTTCTCTCCTTTACTCTCTCCCTTTCTCTCTCCATCTGTCTGCTGTTCTCTGTTTCTCCCTTCTTCCCTCTCTCTCTTCTACACACCTAGGATTCTATTTTTGTATCACTTTCTCCCCACTGTCTCTCTCACTCTCTCTCTGTCTATCTATCCTCCACTCTTTCTTGTTCATGCCCCCCAATAGGGTTCAGTGCTTGTAAAGTGGTCACCATAATGAACTTTACTGCTTGAGGATCCTATGCTGTTTATTGATTGCATTTAGAGTAACAACCTCTCTCTCTCTCTCTCTCTCTCTCTCTCTCTCTCTCTCTCTCTCTCTTCCTGTCTGTCTGCGTGCTGCGTGTGTGTGTGTGCGCCCGCATGTTTGACTTCTACTGAGTGAAGGGTGTGTTCCACTTTTCTCCACCGTGTGGCACTGTAGAATATGCTGCCAATTACTCTGAAGATAATTCCCTAGGTGTAAAACTCTCTCTATCAGTTTTTTTTTGCTCTTTCAAACTCTGCCCCCTTCACCCCCAAGACTTGTAGATAATTTAATTTGATAACAGAATTAAAATCATGTGTCATATCGATTGACTCAAAAGTATTGATTATACAGACAAACTCTTCAGTGACCACCTCATATTTGTTCACTGACTCTAGGTTGGAAGAGCCAATGGTATATCCCTGCCCTTTCTTGACCTGTGACCTTTTTCAACCACTCCTGACATTAAGCAGCCAGTTGAAGGCTTTCTGTTTGTACCTGTTGGTTTTGTCAGTGATATCCCAGTGGGAGACTCAGTGGGAGTAGACTGATGACTGCCAAGTTAGACTGTGGTTGAATGCTGTATTTGTTCAGAAATGTTTAGTAATTACATGCAAGAGTGGTATCAAAAAAGCCAGATGAATACAAAATTGGTTAATTATGTGTGTATATGTGTGTGTGTGTGCGGTAACTGTGAGTTTCCGACTTCAGTGTAAGATTTCTGAATGTGCTAAAATCTTTTGTATTTTTTTTTTCTGAATAGAATAGAAATCATAGAGATAGCTGCATCCCTCTCTGTATGTCTGTGTGTGCTTTGTGTGTAGGGGTAGGCGCACGTGTATACATATTGTGTGTGTGTGTGTAGCTGTTTTCTTCATGAGATAAAATCTGTAGCATCTGGCATCCACACACTGTTGAACTCATACAGTATGTAACCTGAAGGGTTTAGTGTTCTGTATTCGTGTGTATGGCTGTGTGGGAGTGTGTGTGTGTGCATGCATGTGTGTGGGTATGTACATGTGTGCAAGTATGTGTGTGTGTGTATGGGTGTTTGAACACAAAGCACAGGGGCTGTCCTTTCTTTACACCATTCATTCTCTTGACCTTTTAGTATTTGGCCAATGCTCCTTCTTTCTGTAAGTACTGTAAGTGCGTTTAGAGTGATAGTGTATTGTGTTTTGTAGTGTTGTTGTTGTGATATTGAATCATTGTGTATTTATATTGTGTATTGAAATGCGTGTGTGTAGTGTAGTGTAGTGTATATGTGTGTGTGTGTGTGTGTGTGTGTTTGTTTGAGTTTGCTGAGTGAGGTCTCTGCAATTTGTGTGTTGTGTGTGTGTGTGTGTGTGTGTGTGCGTAATGGATCACTGCTAACTCACCATCAGGAGAAGCTTCCCTGCAGGCTTGACTCGTTTATATTGGGGCCAGTTAAAAATGGATGGCCTCCTGTTGCCTGTTTTCCATGTCTACTCTACTCCTCTTCTCTCTTCTCCGTATCACGTTCTCCTCTCCTACTCCGCATCCCTCTCTTCTCTCCTTGCCCACTCACTTCTCTAAGTCTAACTCCTCTCTATCTCTCCTCACCCCTCTGTTCTCTCCTCCTTCACATTCATCTCCTCTCTCCTTCATATTCTTCTCCCTACCCCATTCTCCCTCTTTTTTCCCTTCTCTCCTCCACCTTCTGTTCATTCAGCTCCTTTTCTGAGTTGTTTCTCTCCCTCTCACTCTCTTCCATCTTTTATCTTTGCCTCCTATCTAAATGCTCCCCCCATACCTGCACCACACTGATTTTTCTCCTCTTCTCTTCTGTTTCTCTTTCCTCTACTCTTTCTCTAATCTGTTCTGTTGTCCTCCCGTAACTCCCTCTCTCCCCCCCCCCCCCCCCCCCCTCTCTCTCTCTCTCCTCTGCTCTCCTGCAGGGCTGGGACAGTGTTTGCATTGCCGAGAGAAACAGTAAGGGAGAGAGGTTGCCTGACTGCTGGTGCAGAATACTAAAATCCTGTTTACTTTCATCTAGAATGCAGGGTCATTGGAGTGTTCATGTGTGTGTGTGTGTGTGTGTGTGTGTATGCTTTTATCCAATCCTACTTTTTTATGTGTATGTGTGTGTGCACATGTGTGTAGTGTATGTGTAATGTATGTGCAGTATATGTACGTGTTTGTGTGTGTTTATGTGGGGGATGAGTCTGACATTCAAAGTGTAATCTTGTGTGTGTTTGGGGGGTGGGGGAGGGGGGTACACACAAAGTACATAAAACTGACATTCAAAGTATAATCTTGTGTAGGTTGGAGGGGCGGGGGGTTGCTCTTATCTAATCCTACTCATGTGTGTGTGTGTGTGCACAAAGGGTGTACAGACTGACAAAGTACATGAGAATGGCATGCAAAGAGGTTAATATTGTGAGTGATTTGTGTGCTCTAACACTTTATTATATTACATTAATATATTTACAAATCATCAATCAGTGTAACGATTTTTCTGCCAAGTATCTTTTGTACCTTTTTCCATCTCATGCAAACAGGTATCATTCACTTGATATTTATCCCTTCCTTTCACATCCTCTTTTTCCACCAGCAATTATTTTTCTTTTCACCATCATGTCCTTCAGTTTAGTACAGTTCAATTCAGTTCAAGTAAGCATTGTTGGCACTCCAAGATATATACAGTATTATATATACAGTGTTATTATATACAGTATATTACATAAATATATCTATGACATACCGGTATATACAACCGTATGTTTGTGGGTATGTCTGTGTGTATTTGTGTGTGTGTTCAAGAGTGCATGCATGTGTGTGTGCATGTGTTTACATGCATAGTTTGCATGCTTTGGCCTCTCTTTCTCTCTTTTCTCTCCTTCCCCTCCCTCTCTGTGTCTGTCCTCTCTCTCTCCTTGTGAGATGCTAAGCAGAAGGCTCCTTTAACCTCGGCCTTCCAGTCGGCTGCAGTATCTTAGCCTCGCCGTTTGCCAGGAGCCATAAACAAGAGTAATAGAATTGCAGTGGGGGCCGGCTGTAGATAGCAGCCTCCCCTGCAGCTGTGGGTTAGCATTAGCTCGCTCGCATGCGGGCTAACAACCCTCCGGCTCGCCCTCCTTCAGAATGCTGATAGAGTCGCTTCAATGTGGGTCACTCCCGCTACCTAACTCCCTATCACAACTTATTCTTCTCTTGCCCGCTGTTTTACTCACAAGTTAACTCTTTCTTCCGATGTCCAACTATGCTAATACTTTTTTCTTTTTTTTCCTGCCTGTCTCTTTTCTGTTATGCTTTCTCAATATTTCTTTTTAGACTGAACAGCCTAACTGACCTACTATCCATCTCCGAAAGCCAGACTTGCTTTCTTTTTATCTCATTCCTCTTACTCCTACTGTATATTCACCCCCCTTCTCCCATCTCCCAACGTTCCATTTTCATTCCCTTCAGCTGTGTCTTCACTCCCTCTCCCTCCTCTTCACTTTTTCTCCCTGATGGGTTTGAGCAATTGCAGTGTAGTTTGGGAAATAAAATGTGTGTTTATGTGTGTGTGTGTGTGTGTGCAGAAGACAAAGAAAGACCATGTTTCGCTGATCAGTGTAGTTACATGCAAAACAATCTCATTCAAAAAATAATCTTATTCCAATCGAAAAAAGTATCATGTAAATTGTGTCATCAGACAGAAATCTAATCTTTGTGAAATTGAAAAGAGTATTTTATTTCAATCGGATTGCATCTGCCATGTCCTGTAAGCAATACTGTGTGTGGTAAAGCAGTCAGATGTTTAGTTTGCTTAAACTAGAACTGGAATATAACATACAGTAATGTACTGATAACCCAAATGGGGCTCCAGTCAAATTGTTATGCACCTGCCATCACACTGAGCATATAATTCTGCCCAGTGGGACCCAGTCCAATCTCTGTACACCCTACTGAGACACTGCTATGCATAATCCTCGCTATGAACCGCTAGGGTGTCTCGCAATGATGACCTCATCCATAGCCCTCCTGCTGAGCTCTCGACATGCACCATCAGGTACATTCGACATTACCAAGCCGGCAATAGTCAAGTGCGGAGAATGCTGCATTCTGTATTCGAACCAGCAATACACGCTGGTTGCAAACTGTGTCCACAATGGAGAAAATTTTTATCATCCTGCAGGGCTTTACAGCAGAGGCAGAGTGGGACTCTAAAATATTCTAAAATATTCTGACATGCACCGGCCCTGGCTACTAATATGTGCAAATGACTTTCAACATAGTATAAAATACCTAACAAAGTATGATTTAAAAAAAGTATGATAGCAACAACAAATAAATAAATAAAAAATATAATAATTAGGCATTGAGTGAACATTTAAGAATTAAATGGAAAACACTAATTGGAACTGAACTGAACTGAACAAGACCAAGAAAAAGAAATGGCTAAATAAGTATTGGAAATAAATAACTATAGCTAAAGACCTAGGCTACATAATTGCTTTATAGATTAGCGTTTTAAAAGGCCAGCTCTTGTACTATTAAGTGCTGAGGCTACTCCTCTTGTCTGAGATGATGTGTCCAGTTTGGGAGCAAATCCGCTCTGACGGCACCAAGAGGGCCACAATGCAGAGCCTTGTCTTCATGACTGTGCACATGTTCTTGTGGGGCTAATCCCCCTGCCCCCCAGGGAGCCAGCTGTGCCAGGGATGAGCTGCTCGGACGTGACCCATTCACTTCCAGCGTGACCTCTGTAAGAGGGAATTGCACACCTGGACATGAGTGTGTCGCCCTCTCCTTAAAGACAGCCCAAAACTAGGGGCACAGTTTCACTTTCGCTGATGTGGAAGATGCCTGCGGTGCAGCTGTCGCCACTCTTGTCGTAGCATGCTCTGCAGAGCGCTGGTTTGCAAAAGCATGCTTCTTGAACCGTGGGTCCAAAACTCCCGCTTCAGCCAGTGCATTAATCCTCTCAACATCCTCAAATAATCATCTCTCCAATTCTGCATGGAGAGTGTTGATCAGTCTTCTCAGTCTTCTCACTGCTTGCTGGATGGGAATCTTTGCCTTTGGGCAATAATTCTTTGCCGACCTCATGCAATCAAAATGGCTTTGAGCTTGTCACACGAATGTAAGAAAATGAACCAGCCTATACATTCTTCATTTTCTTCAGCGTAGCAGTATATGAAACATATTGCGTTTAACATGACATACGTCTCTGAGCTCATCCTCAGTGACCTCTTGGAAACCTCTTGGAGGCTGGAGTATATATCGCAGACCTCCCGCACAGCCGTCCATTACAGTAACATTAAAGCTGGCAGCTCCGGAATGACCAGCCCATCATCTGGTGATGATGGGCTCTTTAATTTCAAGATGCTCTGCAGGATGTAAAATAGACCATATCCAATATTCCAATACTCCCATTTAGAATTCCAAATAGCCAGAGAGCCTATTGACATAGCTAGCTCAGCTCAGCTGGTATTTCTAGCCACTCGAGATATGAGCATGAGCATGTACAATTTTACAGGACTTTAAGTTTTCCAAAGAGGTCCCTGGTACAGCAACTTGAAAAGACATATTCAAGCACCTGGGTGAATTTGTCAATGAAGCCGGGGCTGAGCTAGGGTGAGTGTGTGCAGCAGCGATGACCAGCCAAAAGGGAGTGGTTCTGTGTGGGGTTCGCATAGCCTCCGCAGCGTAACTTTTTATTTAAGACTGTATAGCTTAAATGACCCATGCTGGGGAGCAACAAGGTTATTAGATTGGGCAAAACTTACATAAAGGGTTTTTGAGTTAGCCAGCTAGGCTGCTGGCCAAATAAGCTCTTTCCCAGCAATTATGACAGGGGAAAGGTGTGATTTTGTCACAGGAAACTCCCTGGAGATTCCACATTCTACAGTGGGAAGAATGGATTGAAATCATTGACCGAGCCGCTTACTGCTGCATAAAACCTTCTGCAACTAGTACAGGCCTAGATACTTTTTGGTGACAAACACACTGAGTGGTCAGTAATGTTTAGTGATATGTTGACACAAAAATTGTGTGTGTGTGTGTGTGTGTGTGCATGCAAAAGCATCGCATGTGTCATTTAACCAGCTGTGCATATCCCATTTGTGATGAGTAGCGCATAATTAAGTGTACCACACACGTGTGGATTTGAACATTTGTTTTCTGTTGCCACACGCTTGGCTAATGATTAGGGCTAACTGAAATCGCACAAAGACAGTGAGTGCCAACGTGTCCATTTGCCCACACACAAACACACACACACACACTCACACACAAACGCATGTGTCATTTTCAGATGTGTAATGGCTACAATACACCGCCCCAGGTGTGCTCTATGAAGGCCTGGGTAATTTTCTGATATTTTCTCCCTGCTTTTGTGGCAAGAGAGGAATATGGTTATTTGTTAGATGGCGGTTCAGTCAGATTGGTCTGAATTATATCTAGACTTTCTCAGAATAATGGATTTTTAGGGTGGCTGAAATATACAGTACTATGGGAAGAGTTCAAAAGCAAAACCCGCTAAAAAAAAAAAAAAAAAAAAATATATATATATATATATATATATATTTATATTTAAAAAGGTTTTTAAGTTCCAAAAAAGTTGGGACACTATACAAATCGCAATGATGTGGAGGTGAAAACTTCTACTATATTATATTCAGAATAGAATATAAATCACGGAACACACTTTCATGGTGTCAACAAATCCGGGACAAGGCCATTTTCACCACTGTGTGGCATCTCCCCTTCTTCTTACAACACTCAACTGACCTCTGGGGACCGAGGAGACCAGTTTCTCAAGTTTAGAAATAGGAATGCTCTCCCATTCTTGTCTAATACAGGCAGGCTTCTGAACTGAGCGTTGATAACAACTTGGGTTGTCCTTGTCCACTTTGGTCCGGATGACATGGCGTTGGTATGGTGGATTGTGTTGATCTGTCATCTACGTTCTATTACAAATAAAATATTGACATTTGCCATCTCCACACCATTGCATTCAGTTTTTATTCACAATTCAGTGTCCCAACTTTTTTGGAATCCGGTTTGTATTTTTCAAACTTCAATTAGAATGTTTTCAACTAAATACACATCCAATAAAAACAGTCCAATAAGACTTATGGTCAAGGGGATACAAACATTTCTTTATCATTAAATTAATCACAAATGCACTTCAAATCCAAACTCATTAGGTATGCATACATAAAAGAATGCAATGTGATATTGCTTTCAGCTGTTTGGAACATGGAAGCATTCCTCCTGTTAATATTTAATTGAACAAAAAAGGTTTAATTGTACAAAAAAGTTGAATATATATATAATATATATATATATATATAATTTCTTTGTTATTTTTGTTTAATGTATTTTCCTTTATCCATATGCCTGAGGCTTATCAAAAATGACTTTAATCACCATTCATCAGGCATATGTTTTAAAGTATTCACATAAAAACCTGTTTATTCAAATTTAAAGTATTCATCTAACATCAGCTCCACTGTTTGTGTGTGTCTGTGTCAGATTTCTAAAGCCCGATGGCAAAAATATTCAGCAGTGAGGTCTGCTAACTTATACTGCATCACTTTTGTTTTTATTAGTTACACAAAAAAAAGTGCAGTTGCAAAGCAAACATGATGACATTTGTTGATAAATGTTACAAGTTTATGGCCCATCATGTGGAACTAGGTAATAGAGTTCATACTATGTTTTTTCTGCAAGCCTCTTTATCAGCCTGTAAAACAAAATGGACAGCTATATTTCAATCTATACACAGTTTTGGAAACATAGACCTTCCAACGCTCTATTCATTTATATTCTATAGTTTGGAAACACAACCCCACACACCAGCGTCAAACTCTGCCTCCGCTGACATTGTCAATTGCAATTCAGGTCTATTTTTAGCTGAGACATTCAATGAAATCCATTGGTAATTCAACAGGCTTACAATTGTTTTGTGGTTGTTTTACAGAGCTGGTTCCTGCACCTAATCTTGGACCAGCCGAGGTTTGTGCACCAAGTAAAACTTTCCATCAAAACATTTTATTTTAAATTTTAAAACATTATACATCAAAGCCCTCTTTTTCCTAATAGTGTGAAGAGGAAGTATTTAAGGGCAAGCTGTTTGGTTCACAGTATACAGGAACTGACGCAAAAACCCTCTCTGACACTGGCTCTCAAAACAGCTTGTGTGCCACGCACTGCTGGTTTGTCGGGGCAATAGAAGTGGTCAAATTTTAAAGTGCTCTGCCAAAGGTTAGAGTTGCTATGCCCCGTATTTGTTTGTTTACTTCTTAGGATTTTTTTCTAAGTATTTGCCTGATGTGATTTTCTCTTTTTTTTAGTGAGATGTCTGATATTCCATATTTCAACCTTGCCTGATCATTTAGACAAACAATAACTTGGTCATAAGGTCATAACTCACAGCAGTTGATCTTCCACCTCATCATTTTCGTATGCTCCCCTGACTGACCACCACGGGAGTTCCCTCTGTGTATTTTTGCCCTTCTGATGTGATACTAAGTGGATGCTGATGTCTGCAGGGTTTCGGCTTAGTGTGTGACTTGCTAGTGCGAGTCAAATGAGCACCTGTCAGCCCGACGCACTAGCCATCAACAAGATAAGTAGCTGTGTAATAATGAAAGCAGATTAGAAATTATGTGACCCCCAAAAGCACTCCATCTCCCTTGGTTGACTAATCAGCATATGTGGTTTCGCTGCTGCAAGTGAAAAATACAAAGCTGGCAAGTGTCAAATCAAATATCAAACACTAAATGAAGACAACACTGATGTTGACAGGTCTGCTTTTTGAAACCGCTTTTTAGATCCCGCGTTTTTTAACAGTGCAAAACAGAGCACTTGAAGACAGGATTGGAAAAGATGTCAGAAAACCAGACGTTCAGATAAATTCTCTTCACAGTCGTCACAATAACAAAGCCAAGCGGTTTCAGAGCCAAGTTGTCGCAAGCGTAGACAAATGTCTTGACTACAAAAGGTCTCATATTCAAAGGAGAGTCCTCTTTGCTGTGCACTTATGTAAGAGTACTGTATACTTATGTAAGTGAATTACCTTTATCTTGACCTCAACCCCCCTTTGGGGATCAATAAAGTATCTATCAATCTATCTATCTATCTATCTATCTATCTATCTATCTATATAGCACAGAGACCAAACATTAATGTAAACATTGTACATGTATCACCAAATATAGATGTCTGCAGTCCAGAGCTTGTATTTCAAAAACTGAATGACAAATAAAGACAATAGCCATAAACTCTCATTAACGTTAATGATATGCGTCATGTCATGTTTTTTAACAGCATTTAACATGTATGTCATGTTTTTTAACAACATTTTGTCACCCTTTTGTAGAGCCCTTCAAATAAGGTGTTACTGATTAGGCATTAATGACCAAGCTGAAATGTAACATACCACTGAACTTTTTTTTCCCTGGATTTTACTCATATTCCAGCTATTTGTCCATCTGTCCCTCTGTATGCAGTGTTGGCAGCCAGCAACCCTGCAGTACTGGCAACTCGCTCCCCCCTTCTCCCTCCTAGATGTTGTGTTATTACATTGTTATTCACGTCTAAAGTTATTTTGCAGAGGTGTTAGTGGTAGTAGTGCTGTTCAGCCGTTCTGAAGCGTATTGTCTTGCTGTTAGCTGAGTGATAAGAAACAGCATCGGCACCAGCATCATTAAATCCTGGGTGTTGATTGTTCCTGTATTTTGTGTTGCAATTGCAACAGATCTCCTTTATTTTCAAAGCTCAATGTTGACAGGCATGGCACAGTACAACAAATGGTGTGAATCAAAAACAAACATTCAGATTTTATAAACACAAAACATGATAGTCCTGTCACTGTGGAAAGAAAGGGCATTTTGTTAAGCTTATCTAACAAGGAGGAGTGGATTCCTGGCAAAGACTTGACAGATTTGTCACATTTTAATGTGTGTAGCGCAGTAATTTTAATCTTGCTGACTAGTACTCAGGTATGTATTGAACTGCCCACGCCCTCCTAACCCTCATTTATAATGCTTTTGAAAGCATTAGCTTTCATTAAGGACTACACGCTTGAAAGTGACAAATCAGCAGCAGCTGATGGACACCGCTAAATGCTTTGCTGCTTACGGTGTACCTCCGGCCATTGAACGGCTGATCGCTCAGACAGCATTGCACTAGAAATGCTCTGAAGTGGCATTAAAGTTGTGGCTAAAGCACAGCATTGGGAGCTAGGAAAAGAAATGCAATGGAACCTCATTGTGGTGAGTCATTGTTGCAAGGGGACAATAATAAAGGGTGGGACAGCAGAGCAGATAATAGTCTGTTGTGATAAATGGAGGCTGGGGGGAATTGTGTTCCTTATCAGGGCCTGGATGGTCTACTGCCATAGAGCTGGGATGATAGCTAGCATGGCGTCCCTAAATCAAACACGATGTTTGTGTGTGTGTGTGTGTGTGTGTGTGTCTGTGTCTGTGTGTGTATGTATGTGTGTATATATGTGTGGGTGATATGGGAGAGAATCTCGAGACTCTCTCTTTCATACACACACACACACACACACACACACACAGGCAACCAACACACTCACACACACATACAGGACCCAGAGGACACTGTCATTGACTCATCAGAGGCGCTCAGCGACTGTCAGTGCTGCCTTCATGGGCCATCCGTCTCACACACACACTAACACACACACACACACACACACACACACTCACACAGCAGAGAGGCGCTCAGCCATGTCCGTCCCTGAGCCTCAGACCGAGCAGCGCTCCACAAATAAAGAGACGTCCTCGAGACAAAGTACCCCTCTCCAACACTGCACCACACAGCCCTACTGAAGACTCCATCCTGGAGAGGGTTGGAAGCAAGCAGGATGGATATGAAGGTATCAGGAAATCAGGTGTGTGTGTGTGTGCGTGTGTATGTTTCAGAGAAGATTTACAAAGGAAACAGTGCAGCAACAGAGAGAGAAGAGGGACATTTCTCTTCTCACAAATAGCCAGCACAGTGCTCATGAGCACTCAAAACATATACCACAGCACATTCACATTGACGCATGCACTACATTACAGACAGGTTTTGCTCCAGCTTTTATTGGAACAATGTCCTTCACATCTCTCTCTCTCTCTCTCTCTCTCTCTCTCTCTCCTTCTCTCTCACACACACAAACACACAAATACACGCACACACACACACACACACACCAGTGTGTAGTACTATATCATACTCCCATATGCTGGGGAAAATCTACTCATACATCACATTCAGTATAATATTTTACATCATCTCATGAACACTGACACAGACATACACACACACACTCTCACACACACACACACACACACACACACACACACACACACACACACACGTATTGTGACCAGCATATTCATAAATAACATAATGCATGAATAAACACAATCAAACACAATAACACACACACACACACGTACAGTTCAGCTGCCTCACATCACCTGAAAAGCTGGACAACCTTCCTGTGTCCCAGTGTCACTAAAAGAAGGGAAAATGTCAGGGCTAGTAGTGTCTGCTGGGTCTCTGCTGAAGCACATCTGTGTGCTGGCTGAATCACACAGGCATGCTGATCAACATGAAGGGTCACAGCAGGCATAAAACTACTGGAGAATACTGCTTCCTCTCTCTCTCTCTCTCTCTCTAATCTTTGTTCAGGTACTACTAATGTGCAGTGCTTATAATGAAGTACTGTGATGCCCAAATATAAATTACAGTGTGCTTATCCATAAAGCCCCTACCTGACCAAACACGTGTGGGCGCGCGCACACACACACACACACACACACACACACACACACACACACACACACAGACATACCAAGCAGTGGGTAGTAATTAATCACTGCAGAGAATACAAGAGAAAGACAGAATTAAATAATATACTGAACACAGATTCACATAGCCTACACACACACACACACACACACACACACACACGTAACACTTATTATTGAGTCACTCATCTAGAAGTGTATAACTGCATATGTATGGCTAACAAGCCAAATATCCTTTATAAAAATGTTGATCTGAATTTAAATGATCTTGGTCTTTAAAAGAAGAGTACGAAGTTAGGGAAAGATAGGAAACAACTTCCATGCAGCAGTTTTGCTTTCAGGGTTGTCTTATAGTGACCATAGTGAGATAGTGGACATTAAAGATTCACATGGAAAAAAAACCCTCCTCATTTCCTATGCTTTAACAAACACAAATATTAAGTATTAATGAGATCCGGTTTAAGTGATTTGTTAAAGTAAAAAATAAATTAAGTGCACAGAAAAAACCCTCTGCATTGTTTGTACAGTCTGAGCAAACAATGTGATTCAGGTGGAGATTATAGCCAAGGCTCAGAGTAATTTGGTGTGGAAAGGAAGAGAGAGAAAGAAAAACAACAAAACACAATGTTATATTAATATTTAACGCATGTTTAAAATAATTGCATTTTAGATGTCAGGGTGGGAATTTCAAGATCAGTTTTTATGGTTGCATAATGCGAGCCCCCATGGTGAGATTGTGTGTTTTTGTTGTTGCTGTTATTTTTCAGATTCCAGTGTGGCTTTTATGCCGTAGGGCTTTGGTTTAAGGTTGTGCTTTGAATAATTTACTCTCATGTTTTCAAAGTTTACTACTAATAATATTAATAATAATAACAATTACTGTAGTACTGTACTGCAATGACTGGATTTCCCTTACAGGATGAAAAGAGTATATTAGACTTATTTACTTGTACTTATTATAGAACAAAGGTCACAGGTATGGTACAGCACAAGGGGAGATTGGCTTCATGCCCTTAATAAGTCTCATTGAGGTTTAAACATGTCAGTGGATAACAATCTTTAGAGAGTTTCTCCACTAGTTCTTCCTGGGTGTGAATAAACACAGAGTTCTATTAGAGTGATATTTCAAGATTTGCACACTTTAGTCGCACGAGAGTCTGAAAAGGTCCCAACTCTGAATCTAAACAGGTTGCTTTTAAAGAGGAAAGGACTTTGATCAATGTTTATCGATCCCAATTGTGGATATCTGCTGTTTGATGGTTCGATGGCAGACAGAAGGAAAGGTCAGTCTCACTGAAGCAGAACTCAGAGCTGTTAGTGTGTGTGTGTGTGTGTGTGTGTGTGTGTGTGTGTGTTCGTTCTCTGTGTGAGAGCCAACAATGCCAAGGAAGTTATTACTGGTGATCCAAACTGTAAGAGATGGCTTAGAGTTCTCACAGTGTTTCCTGAAAATCTTGCGCAGCCCAAATAGTTATGACAGACAAATATCTAACTCAGTTATATTACATTTAATAGCTCAGTAATTAAGTTATTTATGTTGCTCTGCATGATTTATATATAATATGTGTATACAATATATGTAATGCTCTCTATATTGTAGGTACTGTAAACATGGTAACAATAAACATGGAGCATCTCACAAGCTGCATATCAAATGTGATTCTACTCAAAGGTATTACTGTAGAGGAATGAGATGTGTCATTGCCTTGGAAAAAAATATTATTCCAATTTCTTTGAAGAAATATTCAACCTGTTTCTCAATTCATCAATTTTCCCTTCAACAAATGGCATTGGATTTCCATGAAGGGTGCGAATGCAGATGGTTGAACTGATGCTTCAGACTCAGCTGCACAGATGCCATTTGATCACTGAGCATTCATTGCCTGCCTGAGCTATCAATGTGTATGCAGGGACAGAAAGCACTTCCTGTGGCTTTTCCAGGAGCTTCCTGTGAGAAGATGAAAAAGAATGAGACAAATAGCGTTTTTCGACCACCAGGGGAATTCTTCAACCGCTTCCATTCAAAGTACTTTGAACCAGCTAGCAAGTGAACAAGCTGGCATTTTGCAACACTATTGAACGGTACCAAGGAATGTTTTATTAGTGGAGGATGTTGCATGCATAATCAGGGGATAATTATTTGACATTAGGCATAATGGCAGAAAGGGGCTTTTTTAGATATGCAATACTAATCAGCTGGTGTTCTTGCAGCAATGGCAGTGGCGGACAGAAAAGGCACAAGTTTAACACTTTGCTGTCTGAGCTGTAGAATAACTCTCACTGGTTAGTATGAAATGCGCTATATAAATAAACTTGCCTTGCCTTGCCTTAGTAGGAGAATATCAAGCAGAGTTGGATTGTGACATCATGTAGGTCTTTTATCTGACTTCTTTCCCATTTTCACTGAAAGTACAGTATGTGACTAATATAGTGTGAAAAAGTAGGCTTCATAGACCTTTCTCAGATATTCTCATCTAGGCCAAATTATGTCCTCTCTCTCTCTTCAACCCTTTTTCATTAATCATTCTTCGTTGCTGGTCTTTCTGGGTGGATCCTTTTGTTGCTGAAAACTATAGGGAAACAATAAGATAATACTTGGTAAATTCCATACATTATTTTTTGTCACATTCCTAAAATTCTTTGGGATTTGTATACAAATGCATTTTGTATGATCATACCATTCCATTGTTCTTTGAGGAAAAAAACAATTCCCGATTGGAATTGCCCGTTTGCATTTTTAGTTAAATGTGACTAGGTCCTCTTCTTCCTGCTCATACTGTCAGTAATCATAGAAGAAGTAATCATGATTTCACCAGTATCTATTTCTAAGACAGCAAAAACTGAATGCATATATCATGTATCATGTTCCTCAATCTGAGATTTAGCCCTTACAACTTTATCATGATTGTCATCTCCCATTTCCCTGAGGTGGAATCAATGGAGGTAGAAGGAAAGGCCTCTGTACGCATGGGACAGGCCTTCAACCAGTCACGCCAATGATTCCGTTGACATTTGCAGAGACGAGACACAGCGGAGAGCATCATAAAACAAAATACACACTAAGCCCGCCTCCATGGTGGGGGGGTAAGCCTGTTATTGATTGGATTCCTATCTCAGGCAAGAGAAACAAAGTGGAAATAGGCTTAGTGCCCATACTGAAGCCGAAAAGCAAAATCAAATTGAGCTCACAGATCAGGCAGGAGTGCCAACCCGACTATGCATCATACTCCCTCTCTCTCTCGCTCTCTTTCCCTCTCGTTCTCTGTGTTGATAACCACCTTCAGTCCTGGCCTGTTGCTGAGCGCTGTTGCCGTGCACTATTGCCAGAGCAATTTGAGCTTCAAGACAAGCCTCTGACCACTATAATCCTCAGTGCCTGCGGCAACGCATAACCTTCCCAAAGTGGAATGCAAGTGCACAGCTCTGAGAAATCAAGAAGAGAAATAATACTGGAAGTGACAGAAAGAGTGTGCTTGTGTGTGTGTGTGTGTGTGTGTGTGTGGAAAAGAGGAAGGGATAGACAGAGAGACAGAACTTTGTTAATGAATTCATTACATTTTCTTGGAAGGTGCACTGTAATGAGCAGCAGCATCCAAGGGAGACTAGGGTGTCATGACAGAGAAATTTGCATATCATTGACAGTAAAGTTTGCAAATGTTGTTGCGTGTGTATGTGTGTGTGTGTCCATGTGTCTCTGTGTGTGTGTTTGTGTGTGTGTGTGTGTGTGAGAGAGAGAGAGAGAGAGAGAGAGAGAGAGAGAGAGAGAGAGAGAGAGAGAAAAAGAATGTGTTTGTGTGTGTCTTTCAAATTCCCCCAGCAAATGAGCTGATTAATATTACACAAGGTCGTTCATTACCTGAGGCTCCCAAGCACAATCTGACCCTTCAGGGGACATATCTAAACTTATCACTTTGCTCAGGGCACATTCTCCACTTAACCCTAAGAAGTCCTGAAGGGGCTTCTCAAAGGGGTCTGTTCAATAGAGGCTCAAATGGATCTTGTGTTAATATTAATGGCCCGGCCGGTCAATGAGTCTCTTGTCTCCTAAAGTCAGCAGTGTCATGGATCCAAATGCTGGAGTTGAATCAGTTTGTATTTTAACGCTCAGTTTTGGGATTTGGAGGATTTTTTAAAAATGAGTGAGGCCAATGTCTTTTATCCTGGCTAACTGATACAGCCGATGTCTCTCAACAGCAGTTTTTGGGTTAGCCCATTTTTCCTAAAACAGAAGAAGTTGTGGGAAAAGATTGCAGTGATGACATTAGTATTCGTAGAAGTATTTTAACTCTCTCTCTCTCTCTTCATTCCCTGTATGCATGGGCCCTAACTATGCTGCCCAGACATAGCAAAGCTTCATTCAGTGCTAATCAAGATTCCCCGGGAGAACGGAAGGAAGGAAAGAGAAGAGCTGAGTATGGAGAGAAGATAAAGAAAAAAAGAAAGAAAGAATAAAAAGTGGAATCATCAAAGTGAGTGGCCTGATGGGACTATTTCATTCCATTTAAATGTGCCATGTTCAAGCGGATGGCCTCTGTGAGATGTTTAAATAAGCATGGTTAATGCTCCTCTAGGTCAAGATGTAGGTAGCAACAGACACTCTCCAGCTATTCCATCACTCTTTGTGTGTGTGTGTGTGTGTGTGTGCTCATGCTCCTACTACTACTTTTTTAGTGTTTAATTTCCTTCTCCCTCATCATCTTCTTCATCTCCTTTCTGACCATGGTTATCTACTCTTCTCTCTTGTTAAAAGTTATATATTTTTTTCATAACCCGATATGAATACCATTTTTCAACAACGCCATCTTCACTCTCCCTCGCAACTTCCTCTTCACTACTCCTTTTGGTATGAATCCAGCAATCAAGCAACAAACAAGCTATAGTTTTATTTATCCTAATATATAAATCCATAATTTCTCTACATTTTTATACCATAAAAAACTATGTGACAATAAAAATTCCTTGATTCCATGAAATAACTCCTGGAGCTATTTTATTAGCATCCTTTATCTCTTCCTGTCTCCTCCTTTGACCGGTTCGGATGGTTTAAAGCATTTGGTCTGAATCTTGCAAACTAACCACCAGCCGACTCCTCTTCACCTCTTCTTCTACAGCCTTCTCCTCCCTACTCTTCTCCTTTGAAATGGTAAGTAGAAAAACATCATCTTGTCTTCTTCCCAAATCTGTCTCTTTTTTACGTTCTTCTGTTCATTTTCAATGGTTCATACGGGGCAGCTGTGGCTAAGTGGTCAGGGCCACGGACTGAAACCAATGGGCAGTGAGGCCAACAACCCCTAAGCCCTCAATGCTCCCGGACCATCACGGCTGCCGATCGCACTGCTCTGGGATAGCTTCAAATTACCTTGTGCTCACTGTTCAGTTTAAAGATGGACTACATGCAGACCCTGAAAATCCCTCACAGAATCTGAAGAGTATACTGTTTACTAAATACTATCCTATACCACACTAAAGTATATATCCTACATACTATACTATAATAGATTTCACTTTTTCTTTCTCGGGATTTTTTCTAGCATCCTCCTTCTCTCTTGTCCTCTGCCCACTCCTTCTGCCTCCTCTGCTGCTGTGCCATGGTTGGTTGCGAGAGGGCAGCTGACACTATGCTGATGAAGAGTGGGGTCAGCCACGTAGAAAATACATCAAACATGCTTGCAGCCTCTCACATCAAATCAGCAGAGGAAGGAGGTTCTGCATGTGTGTGTGTGTGTGTGATAAGTAGATGAAATGACATGGAAGAGGCAGAGTGTGTGTGTGTGTGGGTGTGTGTGTGTGTGTGTTTAAATGTGTTGTTGTTGTGTGTGTGTGTGTGTGTTTGCTCAAGGGATAGAGTGAGACTGGCCTGCCACCCGCGATTACAGCTGGCCGCTCCTCAGACACCAAATCGCTTCTCTGAACCAGCTGTTGAAATGAGACTGGCATTTGTGTGTGTGCGCGCGCTTGCATTTGTGTGCATATATCTGAATATTAGAAAAAAAAAAAGATATTTTTGTTTTTATTCTGATTTTGTGACTGCTTCTTTTGGATGTGTGTGTGTGTGTGTGTGTGTGTGTGTGTGTGTGTTTGAACGTGTGCCTGTCTGTGTTTGAGTGTGTGTGTGTGTTTTTCAGCCAGGCGGTGGTATGGTGAGCCA
>JAGFZM010005283.1:0-11538 GCA_017657215.1 Limnothrissa miodon | reverse complement strand
GAGGAAGGGAAAACTTTTAGCTTGTGCGTGGCATGACACAAAGCGCCTCACAATGCTCTCTACTCTCCATAGCAACACGTGTGTCAGAAAACGCATCAGGACCAAACACACTGATAGTGGTTACAGGGAGATAAATAGGCCTGTGTGTGTTGATGATTATAATTCATTCATGGGGGGTGTCAACACAGCAGATCAGAGAATGAAGACCTACCTCTTTCCCCATAGGTCAAGGAAATAGTATTAGGATTAATAATACTATTAATAGGATTAATAGGATTTTCAATGCCATTCTAAGCATAAGCATGGTGAATGCCCATATTGTTTACTGCCGCTGCACTGCTGCTCCTCACAAGCCCCTGAAAGTCTTTGTGCAGAATTTCATCACTGCTTTACTGGAAGGCTACTCCAGGAAAGAGAGCAACAAAGGCAGAAAGTTGTCCTCATTAGGAGACCTGCCACAGAGACTCACTGAGCGCCACTTCATCTACAGGGCTGATGATCACCCAGATTGTGTTGTCTGTTCTGATCGGACCCGCCCTAAAGGCCGCCGTCAGACAAAATACAGATGTAGACAGTGTGGGGTGGGTCTTTGTGTAGTGCCTTGCAATGAGAGGTACCACACCATGAAACATTACAAGAAGTGTCACCTGGATGAATAGGGATTCATTGTTTCTTGCTTTTACCTACTACATAAATTTGTTTCTTTCTGCCATTTATTAGTAATGATTTACACTGTTGATTTACTAAAATTACTATTTCCCTGACCTTTATTGTATTGTAAAATATGTTTTCTGTTTGTGTGTTCATGTCATTTTGGTGTGTGTCTTTGTCATCTAAAAAAAACCAAACCAAAAAAACAACAAAAAGAAAAAAAAAGCTAACATTGTCTTGTTTCGTCATCTCACTCATGATCTGTGCCTTGCCGTGGCGAGTGAGCTTTCAAACTGAACAGGTCTTGTCTTCTTGTATCTGTATGTCATAAGAAAAAATATAGGCTATATGTGGCCCATATGGAATCTGAGTGTAGTAAATGGAAAGTCTCCAGCCTACAGCTAAATGCATTCGGTTTGTTTCTGCCATTTATTATAAATTTACACAGTTTATTTGCTATTGACTATTTACCTGAGCATTCAGTATTGTGCAGTATAGCATACACAAGGTGTGAGGCATTTTGGTGGGGAAGAAATACTGCATTTTACCCTTAAAACTTTGAAATTTCAGGAAAATTCTATAATCCAAGATGGCCGCCTATGTGTGACGTCATAATGACGTCACTGTCTGCCAATTAGATGGGGATATTTAATCCCTACATAAACTTTGGGTCATCCTTAATATTTTTCTAATTTACAGAAAGTCTCTATCTCTTATCATTTTTAAGTTATAGCATTTTGAAATTAAGATGTCAAAATCGAAGGTTTTAGGTAAAAACCTTTAGCGCCTTAAGGGTTAAGACTGCGCTTCTGCTCGCCCTGGTCTCGGTGAAGCCTGTTAGCGACCTGACTGCTCTATCAGTCAGTCCCGATTGTCTTGAGTTCACGCAAGATGACGCGCGGGTAACGCTGCGACCGAATCCCTTTTCTCGCCCTAAAGTGCTGTCTACTGACCCTCGTTCGAGGGTCATCGAGCTCTCAGCCCTACCTGAGACGGGAGGTTCTGTGCCCGTCACTCTGTGCCCGGCCTCTTGGGCCTTCTGGAAAGGCGTCCCTATGCAGGATATCTGCCTGAGCGCGTTGTGGGCCTCAGGCAACACCTTTGAGCGTTTTTACGCACTGGACGTCACCAGGCCGGGCGTAGCAGAGAGTGTTCTCTCTGGGCCCGGCTGCGGTCCCGTGGGTCTTTCCACCTCGGCTCTTCGGTGTAGGGCTCTTGAGGCTTGGTTGTAGTGACGTCGTACGTTTCGGCTTAGAAACGAAAGAGAACGTTACGGATACTAACGTATCCTCGGTTCTCTGAGTGAGAAGCCGAAACGTACGCTTCGGGCCTCAAGTCGCCGACGCTGGCGAGCTTGGCAAAGAGGACCTGAAGCTTAAGCGCAGTCAATATATAGACTTTCTGACGTCACGCAGGGCTGTCTAAGTAGTTGCCTGCGCGCGTCAGAGCGCTTACTGCCCTTTTTTCAAAGGGTTGGTTAACGTTGACTTCAGAAAAAGTAGGAGATAATAGGCATCATCCATTCGTACGTTTTGGCTTCTCACTCAGAGAACCGAGGATACGTTAGAAATGCAGACTGGGAAAAACCGAATGACACTTAATTACAGCAGTCTTTAACATGAATGAAGTGTAATTGATGTTTATGATACGTGTCATGTCATGTTTGTGACATGCTCGGCTTCGGCTTCTCACTCAGAGAACCGAGGATACGTTAGTATCCGTAATGTTTTTTTTACGCCAAATTAATTTGAAGTATATTGAAAAACTATGAGTAAACATCTGTCTAGGAGTGTTGATCAAGCAAAAGAATGCAAAATGTGACATATTTGCACATAAAAATGCTGTACTTTTATATAGCACTGATAAAGGATCAGAATAAATTGTTTTACATTATGACATTAAAAGACTTTTTGATAACACTTTATTTGAAGGGGCCTACATAAGGGTAACATAAGTATGTTATAAACATGACATGACACGTATCATGACCATTAATGACCCTTCATTCATGTTAATGACTGTTGTCATTAAGTGTCATTCGGTTTTTGAAATGTAGACTGGGAAAAACCGAATGACACTTAATTACAGCAGTCTTTCACATGAATGAAGTGTAATTGATGTTTATGATACATGTCATGTCATGTTTGTGACAGGCTCATGTCACCCTTATGTAGACCCCTTCAAATAAAGTGTTACCGACTTTTTTAATTTTATGAACAATTATATATCATGTCACACCATATTACACCTTTCGTTGCAATGGAAATAATCTAGTAAATAAATATACATTTCAGGATTACAAGAAAATAAAATATATTTGGATACATAAGAGTTGGTAAAGTATCACCAAATGATTTTCAGGACTTACATTTGAGATTTAAAATTTATCTATCTGATCTTTGCATCAGCTCAAACACTATCTGCGATCAATCAATTCCACAAGGCCGAATAGGCAGAAGTGTTTCTTATAGCCTGGAGAGTGTGCCCCTAACGTAGGTGGCGCACTTTAGCTTACACTGCACTTGTGAGCTGAAGCTGATATCATAGGCAGGATTAGATGTGGGAGTTTGACAAGGTAGATGAGCCCGTGCCTATTAAAAATTCTCAGGTACAAGCGTGTTAAAGACCTCTCAAACAGGCACATACACAGGCCAGTGTGCTGCAAAATCATACTTCTAAACTTAAAATGTGTTTTTTTTTTATTGATTTTAGCCTATGTGTTCTGATATAATGCTGAGAGCTCTAGCTGAGCTGAGCTCATCACGGGTCAGTATATACTAGAAGTACTTTGGTAGCTTGTTGCTCTAACAATGTTAAAGACTTCTGAGCGAGACGTAGCCTATTAAAGAATGGTTTGTATTGTATTGTAAAAGAACGGTGCAATTCGTGTTAATACCGAATTTTCAAGACAAGCAGCAAAGTCACAAATTGTCAAAAGCATGGTGACCTGCAGGAATGTAGCTAAGAACTTAATTTTACGTTGTACACTCTCAACTATTTTACGTAACCTATAAGTTAGAGTAGCAGTAGTTTTAACAGACTACTCTTTGGTTAAGAAATAATGTGTCATGAGGTTTATTCAATGACTAGTTTGTAAAGATAAGCCTGATGTGTGTCATATGTAATATTAATTTGAAATATCTTGAATTTTATTTGGGTAGCCTGGTAATACCAGCCACTGAAGTTTTAAAATGTTTGTAATAATATCTAGCTCAGCTTTTACAACTCTTCTCCCTGTTTACTGAATGGGAGAAAGTCAGCTCAATTGAATCATCCTGACTAGCACTGTAGGGAGATGAGTAGCCTTTGTGACATGACCAGGTTAATGAAAGTGTTTTCTGTGAGAGGGTGTTTTCTGAGGTGGCTCTTAACAAAACTAAGACAAGAAACAACTTGGCCCTAAATGGCACCTTAAATGGCAGACAACTGACTTGGAGCCATGCTACCAATGGGAGCCTTCACCCAAAATTATTCAGGCCGCCAAGAAGGCCACAGTCATGTACACCAAACAGCATATGCATATGACATATGCAGACTTTGTGGACATATAGCACTGTTTATTTTCTGTTTCTGTTGACAAAGTCAAATGCATTTATCAAAACGTCAAAAAATGTGAATGTACGCAATGTGCAATTGGCCAAGCTGCCGGTATAGAGCATTTCTGTTCCCCAAAAAAGTGGGAACCAATGACAAACGCGCTTATGCATACGTCAAGGAGTATACAGAGGCATCTGATGGACGCAGGTTTTGCCCAGACTAAGCTCCTACGAGGTTTTTATTGCAGAAGCCAGGTTATATGATTCACACAAATAGCCCAACACGCCATCAAAAAAGCATGAGCCTCTGACAGAAAAGCTGTTTACATTCTTGTTTGTTACTCTTACTCTATCAGACCCTCCAGAATTTCGCGATGTTGCGATTTGCAACATCAACGCAACTTCAACCAATCCCCGTGAATTCAGGACGGTGTTGCAATTTTAACTAATCACCGCAACTTTCCCGCAAAATTGACCAATCATTTGCGTGGTCTTGTCGAGCTCACGTCGACAAACTACGTATTGCTTTTTTACACTGAGCTAGAATCACACGTCTATGTCTACTCTGGGGTGCGTTTCCCAAAAGCATCGTTGCTAACTTCCGTAGCTACTTCCTACATTTGCCAGAAGGAGTTACGGCGCTACTGTTTCCCAAAGCCATCCTCCTGACGAAGCAAGTTCAGGTGTTTATAACTAACTTAGTCTGAAGCATCGGCACACGATGCAGACGTTTCCCAAAAGCATAGACTGGACGAACGCTCGGGTTCTCTTTCGTTTAAAGGCTTCGTTAAAACGACACCCACGGAGCTGTCGTTTTGGCTAAGTTATGGTCACATGACGTCTTTTTCGGCTTTTTGGGGCTTAAAATGTCTGGGTTGTTCCCCCTTTGATGCATTACCGCCACCTACAGCAGGCTTTAAATACTTAACATACATTAGCCTGTAATTAGATTAGAAATTTTCCACCTGTTTCAAATGTAGTAGCCTGACCCTTGATGTAGGCCTAATGACTAGAACATGACGTTTTATATCATAGGCTATGGATTGTAGGGGTATTTTGATAACTAAAGTCACGATGAACGACATTAAATCTTCACAAACATTGCAGAAAAACAACTCTGTAAATCGATTTTATGTCCGAATTGTTAATAAAACATATTTAGTAGAGACAAGATAAGTGCCCTCAGCAGGAATTGAACGTGTGACTTAATAACAAGATGCAATCGCATAACTCATAGTCTACTGTTCTAACCATTCACCCATGAAGATGCACAGACAATAGTAGTCATTTGGTTTATTTATACATGCATGTCGTTTTCACTACATATTTAATATTAATTCATATGGCAGTTATGGCCTTCAGTCATTAATTTCAGTGAATAAGGTACATGATCGTGTGGGCAAAGATTAGTAAAAGTTGTTAACAATGCCACACTGGCTTGTGAAATGAGGTTACAATTCCGTTTTTGAGACGCTTTCAGCAGCGGATATATCCGAATAGTCCCTGAACGCTTCCAAAACATCTGTAGACTTCCTAGTTTCAGCGAAGCACACCCAACCTCACGTTCTTACAACTTTCATCGTCCGATGGTGTTCGGGAAACGGGCGGAAATCAAGTGTGGGCTCGTTCAAAAGTACTTCGCATTACCATCGGATAATGCTAACTTCGGTCGGTATTTGGGAAACGCACCCCTGCAGCACGATCAATGGCATTCTAATTGCCCGGCCCACATTGAAGCACCCCGATTCTCCCAGTCAATCGGGTCTTCCAGTCAAAGCGCGCATCTGGTTAGGCGTTTGCTTCTGTTTTTTATGTGGTGGCATTTCTTCCATGTTTTTAAAATACTTAACACATTTAATCGGGAGGTATAGGCTACGATTTAGCTATAGGCTTATCAAACATTTGACTAGATAGCAACAGTAAGACAGAGAGCAAAGATGACACCAGAGACCCAGACGACAAGAAACAACAGAGACAGGTCAGGAGAGCAACACCAATAAAATATATTGGACAGAAACAGTGATCACAAATGGGCAAGAAAGTTCTACACTTTTAAATCACATGTCTTAAATTAAATGTTGAAGTTATAGTAGCTTCCATACAATGTCGAAGGGCAGTAGCTTCCATACAAATAAGCTAGTTTAACTACATTTAGTAGCGTGGCTGTAGTGAAGCTACAGCATGAGTAGCCTATGACTGATAGCTTAATTTAGCTTTTTCTGGCAATGAAGAGATCCTTAAAGTTATATTATCAAGCATCAGCTCACAGCAGCAAATCCTCTAGGCTGCACATGGAAGATCAGTTCATTGCAATAATGTGATGCATTTGATGCGTCAGTCATGCCATAATAGTCCACAATGTATGATCATATCACAGTAAGCAGGCATACAGGGGGCATATCAATAGGCTATATACTAATCAGTTACTATTGTATAGCTATTGAGAGAGCTGTTTGTTAATCAATACAGGAAGAGCCTAGAAGAAAGTTGGATTATTAAATATAGGCCTTTTTGTATATTAGAAATGTAGCTGTTTTGAACTACTGTCATTTTTAGCTACATTTGGTCTTAAATAGCTTTGGTGTAGTGAAGTTTCATCTGATGTGGAGTAACTGGTGGATGCTTAGTTAACTACATTTCCTGATTAGCTTGCCCAAGTGGTTATAATATATTGTTACACAGACAACTGAGGATAACAAAAGAGACAGGCAATATTATTGCACATACAGTAGGCTATACTTATGAAAGAGGTCAGAAGAGGAACCAATAAAATGTAGGTTACAGTAGGCCTATGTAGCCTGTGAGGCAGATGGACAATGACAAAAAGTTCTATGCTGTTACATTTTTAAATGTTTTCAAAAGTTGGGCCTGCTGTAAAACTTTTCAGGGTTTATTGCTTATATTCTAGTGCTACAGTATTTCAAGAAAAGGAGCAAGTAGTGGATTGTACTTTTAAACTGTGAAATTGGTGGATTTATAAAACCTTGCCATTTTGTGCGCATACACCTGCAAGAAAGTGTCACTCATCATCAAGATATCCAGGAAAGTGTCCCTCATTTGAGGTTGAGGGAGTTGGCAGCTCTAGTAAGGTTGTTTACAAGAATTTCTCAGTTTCTTTGTTCTTTTAATGTTTTTTTCAGTAATTTCATTTCCTCATTTTAAAAAAAGTAAAAAAGGGAAACTTATAGCAACTTTTACTTCCTCACGCAATGTAATCACAACAACAAACTAAAAATCACCGCAACTTCAATCGCATTTTTTGGGAAAAGCTCCTGCAACATCAGGTATTTTAGGCCGCAACAATCACAAAAAAGGCCCGCGAAATCCTGGAGGGACTGTCTTTATGGCCTCCCCTCACCTTAGCGTCTGAACTGATAAAAGCAGGCTCAAGTATTGGTTGTGTGTGAGTGTGTGTGTATGGGTTCTAAGTGTGTGTGTGTGTGTGTGTTTGCATGTATTTCTTTTGTACGTATTTGTGCCTATTGTGTCTGTGTGTGAAAGAAAAAGTTGGTGTGTGCATGAATGTGTGTAAGATGCCTATGTTTGTTTTGTGTGTGTGTGTGTGCGTGTAAGTACGTGTGCATGGTACGTACCTATGTATATGTGTCTGAATTTGTTTGTGCATGAGAGAGGGAGAAAGGAAAGAGAGAGAGTGTGTGTGTGTGTGTGTGATTTAGGTTAGAGCAGGTTCGGTGTGTTTATCACAGGAGTTGGCTGCAGACCAGTGGAGGACGATGGTATCTTCTGGATCAGTGCCTCTGATAACAGTGAGCATGCGGCGATGATAGATTGCCCCAGCTATCCGACTCCTGGTCGGGGACTCGGCGGCCTTCTCACATAGCCTCGCGTGTCTCCAAGAAATAACACAGGAAGAGTTCAAAGAACTTTGCTGAACACTGCCTCGGGGACTTGGCTAATTGCTTATTGCAGAGTCTTCGGTTAGCCTTATTCAACATATTTGATAGTTGACTGCTGAGTGCACAGTTCACGCTCTGTGAGTAGCCCCACAATGAAGACTGGAGTCAGCATTAACTTGGCATTTTCACCTCCCTACATCTAATATCTGCTCGTCTGTGCTGGTCCCTTTATACATTCCCTCGGCAGTCATTTTCAAATATTTTCTGTGATGATATGAAGTTCCTAAGATTCACACCACATTATTTTTTTTCCGACATCATCTCCACATCCGCCTCTGTCATCTCGTTCCATGTCTTTATCGTTCCCTCTTTTTTTTCCTCTTTTCTTTCTTTACCCCCCTCTCTCTTTCCTTCCTTGTGATGATTGCTCGGGTACACCGTGACTTTGAAGAAGGAGACAAGATGCAGTGGCTGGGGCCATGGGCAGAAATTATGTATTATTTGTCCCCACCTGAGGTTATTAATGACAACTCTCCGCGACCCTGAGACATGGGGATTAAGTTGTCCGCGATGAACCTTGCAACGCAGTCAACAGTGGGCCTCTGCTCCCATCCATCCGTCTGTGCTGTCCACCATTAAAAAGACATCAATCCAAGGTGAGGAGGAGGGAGCAGGACAGCGCCAGGGTAATGGATGTATGAGAGCAAAGAGGGGGGGGGAGAGGAGGAGAACGACGGCTTGGGAGCATCCAGGCTGTGGCGCCAAAATGTCCCAGAGTCTGTGTGCGTCACAGGGCCTGGGATACAGACAGGTATGCCGTGTTCCCATGGACATGTTTGTCTTGTCGTATGACATTAATGTGGACAGAGAGATATTGGCTATTCTTTCCTAGGTTTACTCATGAGGATTGGCATATTTCTGGACAAGGACGAAGTTAATAGTCTCGTCATTAACAAAAAAAATGATACTTGAATAATGGATAACAGTGTCCTGTCTCGACATGATCATATATTTTTGTTATAACTTCTTGTTGTAACTTCTTTTCATGATGAGTTAAGCGCTGCACTTTATTTTCTGATGCACATCAACAGACGTTTAAAAGGAGCATCAATTAAAGCTATTTCTAGGTGACCATCACACTGTGTTGGGGTTTGCCATTCCACACTGTGTATCTACCATCACTCTAGATTAGCCCATTAAGGGCCTTGTAATTGTGTTGCGTCTTTAATCTGTAGAACAAGACTTTTTTTTGTAAAGTGTTGCCATGGGTATATTAAAAGTGTGGCCATGTTGGGGCAAAATGTGTCAGGGCACCCTTTGAGAAATTAGGTAAATTTATTTTCCTGTATTCTGGTGTATTTGGTGGCATGTAGTAATAGGGCTGGGCGATATGGACTAAAATGTATATCTCGATATATTTCTCTCATATATCGATATACGATATATATCTCGATATCTTTCCAGCAAAAAAAAAAAAGACTGCAAAATATATTATGTCACAAAATTGTTATTATCAATGTCTGAACATCAGCAACTGTAAACTGTAGCTACACCAAAAAGGGCAAATATTATTTTTTTGTCTTTGCTATTTTTAACCAGGTTGGTCACTTTACAATAAAATAAATAAAGTGTCTATAAAATAAATAATAAAAATAATATAAAGAGCTTTTTTTTCAAAATAACAAGTTCTCAACTAAACTGTGCAACAGTTGCAAACAATAATAACAAACATGTGGGCCGTCTTTCCATTTGTATAATTTGTGCAAAGAAAACGAATGTGTTAAGAGTCTCCGCCGTAATGTGACACAAATGTAGGACACTCGTCTGTTGTCATTGCATACTCAGTCACAGAGTTCAAATGCCAGTCGCACTCTCTCATCATAGTCGCGGCAGTTCTTGTCTTGTAAGGTAACAACACAAATCCGCGTTCCACTACGGCAATTGATGCCATGTCCACCGCGATACGGCAATTGATTGTGTTAACGTTATGCTCCACCGCCGCTTTTTCTGTCATAAAGTTAGGGAACATTACATGCTAAAGAGTTCTGAAATGTAGTTTTGCTCAGTTCCCATTGGTTTTGTGGCGGTCTGTCCTCGGAGTTTGTATATACTTTTCATATACTTGCCGGTGGCCTCCATTTCAAAATGACTGAACCGTTGTTTCGCTTTTTTGGCCACAATAACCTTTCCGCAGCATTCTCCATCTGTATAACTCATGCATTCTATGGAAGTCGCCATTGTTGTTTACTCGGTCTACATGAGTAGGGGGAGGGAGGAGCTAACTCATAGCAAGGAGCACTGAGCTATCAGTGGCAAGGAAGTTGGTGCACAGACGTCGCATAGCAGAAAAAAGCGGAATACTTGTCTCTGGATTAAAAAACAAGTCATAACCGATATATACGATATGTCAAAAATCATATCATGGTTTGAAATTATATCGATATTGATTAAATATCGATATACCGCCCAGCCCTATGTAGTAATCATTCACTTAGCCTTTTGGGCCCTCTCCATCAAAGCATACCAGCACAAATATATGTTTTATTTGTGGATAGAGAGGGTTGTCTGGAATTATAAGAATCATGCTGTGATACTGTATGATTTATAATATCCAAGAATATGTGCTGATAGAATATTTGATATAATTTTATATTTTATTCATAATTTATTGCATGCTTTGATATGTTATCATTCACTGACTTAGTCGGGTACAACTGATAACAGAGGTATGCTATACACTGTTGGTATGATCTTATTTAAGCCATAACTCGATATTTCACTGATAAGTTTACCCGTATATTGTTTAAAGTTCAATGTTAATTGTTAATAACAGCAGTTAGCGCTTAACACCATTGGAGTTTTGCCTGATATGCTTATGCTACATGCAGCAGATGTGTGGCAATGACTTTGTGAGTAATCTACCGGAGAACAGTCAATGTGAAGCAATGAAGCCATGTGTGAAGCAGCAAGGGGAACTAATTAGGCAATTCTTAAGAACACACTGAAGTTATTGGCCGCGTTTCCCAGATTCGTTAAGAAGCTCTTAACGCTAGGATCTTCTTTTTAAGCTGTTAAGAACGCTGTGAAAGAAGAACGTGTTTCCCAGAGTCGCCCTTAGCTTAAGAAGATTTTTCACTAAGAAGGAAACGTAAGATCGAGCTGACCCACTCTTAACAGCCTTCTTAGTGATCAAATGCTCAGTGAGCATAGCCTGACGCTAGGGGCGTGTAGATTTCTAGGCTTTAGTGATCAAGCTGTGTCAGGGAAATGTATATAGTAGAGAAGAAAAAACTACTTGGATACAGCAGATGGCACACACACACGTTATCAAAATGCACTTAATGCTACATCCACGTGCCAACACTTTGTTTGAGCGGGAGAGACGTGTGTAGATGCGCAACTAGGCTACTGGTTTTCTTTGTATTATTTTTGTCTTTTCCTTTTTATTATATATATATATATATATATATATATATATATATATATATATATAT
>JAGFZM010005280.1:0-25313 GCA_017657215.1 Limnothrissa miodon | reverse complement strand
GTGTGTGTGTGTGTGTGTGTGTGTGTGTGTGTGTGTGTGAGACAGAGAGAGAGAGAGAGTGGGGAAGATGTTCCCGTCTCATTTGGCCTGCCAAAATCTAACCTCATCTTCACGAGTGAGACGAGTCCAACGCAGCTGACACGTCGGGGTCAAGCTGCTGCTGCTCCTGTTTTTTTTTTCTTTCCTGGCCTCCCCCCGGAGCCTCCATGCTGCGCAGCACATCATAAAGCACAACCCAACATCCAACACGCAGCCTCAGGAAGGCCCACATCTGCCTGCAGCTACATTACATTTCACTCCATCACTAAAGCAGGGCCTTTAAACGTCAGCTGTCAGGCACGGACGGCGAAAGGGGTTTTAATGTGTTTAATGACAATAACAGCAGCAGTGTCCTGATCAGTAGAGAGAGAGAGAGAGAGAGAAAGAGAGAGAGAGAAAAAGAAATATAGTATGTATAATATGTATATATATAGATGTATGAGAAAGAAAGAAAAAGGTAAAGAGAGAGAGCGAGAGAGAGAGAGAGAGGAGGAGGATGCGGAGGATGAGACGGGAGAGTTTTAGAGTTTACACACTACTGTAAATCTCCCGAGGCCCGTCCACAGGAACAGATCCCAGAACAGCAGATGACATGAAGGCTTGTGTAAAACCTGTCAGAACGGCGAAGGACAAACGCAAAACGGGCCCTATGAGAGGGCTGGCTGTTGCACTCAGGAGTTCACGCATCTGGAAAGGCACTCTTCAGGACAGTGTGACAGGTGACCACTGGGGGGATGGTGTGTGTGTGTGTGTAGGTGTGTGTGGGGGTATTTTCCGAGACTGAGGTCTCTCCACAATACAAACGGAGTAACAAAACTATTTTTCCTCCAAGCAGTAACAGTGAGGAGGCCTTTGTGAGTAGTATGGCTGTGGGAAGGGGTGATCTGGTGATAAGGCATGGAAGTGCCCACGTGGGCAACCAGAGGTTTTGTCCCCGGCGTAGTTGTGGTTCTGGCCCAGGCCAACCCTACAGTACAGTAGCTTATGACAAACTACCTTTAGAATTAGCCACAATTGCTGAGACGCTCCGAATAGACATACCAGCTACCTGACAAATAACAGAAAATAAACATGCGTTTAAGTGGTCAGCAAAGTATGAGGCCGCACCTGTAGCACATCGCCCAGGTCAGCAGTGCTGATGTCGGGGTCCTCCGTGGTGTTGAAGGGCACCGGGGTGATCCGCACAAAGGTCAGGACCCGGGGCTCGGGGTACCTCCACATCATGACCCCGGGGCTGTCGTCTGTCTCATTGTAGAACACCACCTCATGGGCACCAGGGAGCTTCTGGGAGGCTGGGAGGATAAAGGGAAGTAAAAAACATGTGGGCAATCGATTCAACATAACTAAACTAAACGAAACTAAACATAACGAAACTAAAATGAAATTGCTTAATGTAAAAAGAAATCAACTAAATTGACCTTGACCTTTTTTTACAATAACCAAATGACATGCAGTGATGGTCTAGGCTACTAAAAGGATATCCCTTCCACCACCATCACAAACTTACAGTGAAAGAGACGTAGCTCTTTAGTGTGGCTTTAGTTGGGCTGTTCAGGTAAACAAAGGGATATTTTGATTGGCTCTATCCAAGCCACTGTGTGGCTCAGAGGTGACTGTAAACACCTGATTTTGTCTGGAGATTGAACTCACAACTAGAGCATAATGAAGAGGAATTTGAATTTCACTTGCTGCAAATGAAACAAATAAACAGAAATACTTACCAGACATGAAATTAAAAACAGCTTTACAAAAATGAGCGTCATTATGCCCATGCACACACGCACACACAGGATGCATCCTCTGGAGAGCATGGTCCTAAAACTACACCCTACTGTCACCACTTAAAAACACAACTACCCTCGCGCGTGTTAACTGACTGACACCCTTGGGGGCATTGGGCATCTGGCTGGGGAAAGACAATCCTCTATTTGTTGATTCAGACCATGGAGTTGGTGGTGACTCTGAGTAGTTTTACCCCCTCCAACCCTCCATCCAATCCCCCAGCCCAGCCCCCTTAAAAATATGGCTGTCACTTAATTCAAGTCTGTTTTATGTGTACTTAAAAGACCAAAAAAGGAGGACAAACGCAGCCGAGCTGGCCACAAGGGGACAAACAGCGGCGCTCTCATGGCTGGAAATGCCTTGCAGACCGTATAATTGTACCCTTACCCGGGCAGCTCTCATGCATAGCCATCCTGCGGTCGCAGTTGAAGGTGCGCACCATGTATTCATTTCACGAAGACACCACTAGCTTATTTACCCACCACCACCAGCCTTCATCCTCTTCCTTTTTCTTTCTCAAATGTCGAGAGGGAGAGGGGAGGACTCCAGTTGCTGTGATGGTGTGTTGTTTTCATTTTGCGTCAACCACGGGCAGCCTAATCCAGCTGCTCCATCACAGACACCCCCCATCTCCACCCCTCCCCCATCTCTCTCTCTCTCTCTCTCTCTCTCTCTCTCTCCCCCTATTACCCACCAAAACCCATCCTGCTACCCTCCGGCTGCGTGTGAAGCACAACCGAGCTTTCCAGCACTCCAGATCCGGTCGACAACATGTTGCAGACAGATCTCTCTCTCTCTCTCTCTCTCTCTCTCTCTCTCTATCTCTCTCTCTCTCTTTCTTCCATGAACCATTACTGAACAGGCCTCTCTTTCTCCCTCCCCATACAGCTGGTTGGCCTGGCTTGCATCAAAGAGCAGCGGAACAATGCAGCAAACAAACCCACTGGAGAGCTTTGACCACAGAAGGCTGAAGATGGTGGCACAGGGGGGTAGGGGGGTTGGTTTGGCGTACGGGGACAAAAGCTGGCACAAGAGAGCACAAGAGTGGCGGGTGAGGATGGCAAGATGTGAGGTGGCGTTGTGGTGGTGGTGGGGGGTTGTGGTGGTGTTGGAGTTGCAGGGGTATAAGACCAGTCTGGGAGAAGAATGCTGTGTTTGCCTTCTTTTTTACTAGGGATAAAAACAGAGCTCCCAAAGGCTGCCATTCTACACTAAATCAACACCTCACCCAATAAGACACCATATGATAAAGCCCAGCCCCCATCATCAGTATAGCAGGTCAAACTCATCAGAGAGCACCTTTGAATATGGTCACTCACACACACTCATAGGGTCTGAAAGAGGAATCCAAGTGCTAGTTAGATGAGACTTTGAGGTAGACTGTGTGGTGAGGTAAGCAGAGGCATCAAGAAGGGGCCTGCTGGTTTGTGCAGCTGGTACCTGGGTCTTGGATGTACTGGAAGAGGCCGGTGCGGAGGTCGTCGGAGCTGTGCTCTGTCTTGGAGGGGTGGGGGCCGGGGGGAGACTGGGGCCGGTAGCTGGGGTAGCTGGGGTAGCTGGGGGGCGGCTCCTCGGGTCCCGGCGGGTCGACCTGGCCGGCCTTCTGCAGGTAACCCTGCAGGTACTCCTGGATCAGCAGTAGGCAGTTCATGTGCTCCTGACCCCAGAAGACCTGCAGCACAGCAGGGGGGAGAGAGAGATTACATGTCAACAGGAGGGGAGGGAAGAGAGGAGAGGGAGAGAAAATAGGGAGGATTTAAACAAGTTTGTAGGAAGACAGATGAGGAGGAGGAGGAGGAGGAAAACAGGAAAAAAGGAGAAAGAGGTGGGGCAGAAGAGAAGAAAGGAGAGAAGTAAAGAAATAAAGAAAAAAGTGAGAGAAAAGAGAAGGGAGAGAAAAACAAGAGGGTAACTTGCTCAGCACTGGCAGTGAGAGCAAATGCTCTGGCCATTCCCAAGCTCCGCTGCCTGCCACGGTATTCCCCTTATCCCTCGCACCCGCCATCCGGGGGTTTGGCTTCCAGCAGCCGGAATCTCTGACTCAAAAACACACATGGTGCAGAGTTCGCAGCACAGACACACACACACACACACTGAGTGTGCATGTGCATGTGTGTGTGTGTGCGAGCGTGTGTCTAAAACCCCCAGAAAACAGGAACATTTGGGGGATTTCTCAGGTTGTGAAAGGCAGATGGGAAGAAATGCCAGTGGTCGGGTCTATTAAAACGTCACAGACGCCCCGCTATTTGCGCAGGGAAATGTCTGATTATGTATTAAGCATGGAGGCACGAGGGATCTGCTGGGGAAACGGCACGCAACGCAGGAATTTCGGAAAACCATCAAGGAGTCCCCATTCCAACCCTCCCCGCCCACCCCTGCCCTATCCATCAAAGGCAGGCCGAGCAGCCCAGTCTGGGGCTGAGGGAGGTATGTGGGAACGGAGGAGAGGGGGACTTTTATTTAGTGAGCAACATTTCCACCCTCACACCAGCCACCCACCACAGGAACGCTAGCACCTTTCTTGCCTGTGTGAGAAAAACACAGGAGAGGGCCAGGAGAGAGGTACTGTAGAGCGGGAATGTATGTGTGTGTGTGTGAGAGAGAGAGATGGAGAGAGAGAGAGAGAGACGGAGAGAGAGAGTTAGACATGATGGGAAGTAAGGTGAATCAGAAGCCCTCATCTGTGGCCCTGTCTACACTGTAAGTCTTTCTCAGCTGAGTGGGTGTGAGACAGGAATCTTGACTGATCTACAGGTTGTTTGTCTGTGTTGGTGTGTGTGTATGATGAACTACTATACCATTGCACTGGTTTGATAGTGACGTGCGTAATGTCTAGGGTGTGGTGAGGGGGCGCGGGTGGATTGAGTGTCTCTGTGTGTGTGTATCCTGTAACATAAATCTGCGTAGGTGTTGCTAGCGTCTGCTAGTGGATTCTCTGTGTGTGTGTGTGTGTGTGTGTGTGCATGTCTGGATGTTACTGGAGACCGGTCTGAGTCCTCTAGCAAACAGTAATCTGTGTGCTGTTTTAAAGTAGCCATCCGTGTTTACTACTGGCTGTTGATTGAAGTTTATTAGTAGAGGGACGTGTGTATTATTGAAGAGACTACGTCAATCTGACGTAGTCCACCCAATCATACGAAATAAAAAAAAACAAATGCTTGCTCCAAACTACCCTGCTACAATTACGCCCTACGTAGCTCAGTTAATGACCCCATGCCACAACATCCTTTCCTTTAGACACTAGCTAGCTTTTAAAGCATAAGTAGCCAGGCCTGCCCAGTGGCCCGCTTTCGGTCTTTACCTGCAAGAGGCCTCCCTTGAGGTCCAGCAGTAGTTTTGGCTGGCCCAGCTCCGGGCCATGTCCGGGGCTGCCACTGTGTCGGCACCAGCGGGCCTCCAGCTCAGCGCTGCAGGTCAGCGGGCCCAGAAGTGTCCGGTTGCGATCCCTTAGGCCCGTCTTCACCAGCAGGTCATCCACCTCCACCAGCAGAGAGGCCAACTGGAGCGGGTCTGTGAGAGAGGGGGGGAGAGAGAGAGAGAGAGAGAGAGAGAGAGAGGTCAAACTCTTACACACCATTACATCAAACAGAGGTAATATAAGACAGAAACCGACATAGTGACAAACAGACAAATATCGAAAGATTCAGACGGAGACACAGACAGAGACAGACAGGGGGAGGCCCACTGGTCTGGAGTCAGTGGCAGAGTGGAGATGAGGGACTCTGAGTGCCTGCAACAGGAACTGTTGGAGCCCCACAGCCGAGCCTACTGAGAGGGCCAGCGTGATGGATAGTCTTGTTTACTTGTCAAGAGGAGCTTAGGACGGGGCTGTTGTGTGATGCCCTGTTGGCATGGGTTTGCAGACGCTCGGAGAGCAGAGCCAACTTCAGAGGGAGGGGAAAGATGGGAGGGAGGGGGGAAGAGGCAGAGGGGGGGGGGGATCAAAGCTACTGTAAAAAGAGGCCACTTTAAGGACAGAAAGAGATTGAGAGAAAAAAAGAAGAAAAAAGGGAAGATAAAAAAGAGAGAGGAGAAAGACAGGGAGAGACAGAGACATGGGGGAGTAAGACAACGAAAGGACACACAGAGGGGGGGGGGCAGAGACACAGAAAAGGACAGAAGAGGATAAGGGAGAGAGAGAGAGAGAGAGAGAGAGAGAGAGAGAGAGAAATGAAGGGAGGGAAAGGGGAAGGTTCTGTAGAACTTGAGAAGACAGCAGAAGCAAGGACTGAGAGTGAGGCCCAGTGGAGAGCAAGGTTGCCATCAGCAGCCCATAAAGCATTGTGTGTGTTAACTGGAGGTTACCCCGGGCCACTTCCCTGCCTGATGGACGAGGCCCCTGCAGGACGCTGGTGACCGAAGGGGACACAGGGGGGAGGTGGGGATTTGTGTCCAAGCTGTCACCACTCTCTCTCACGGCTGAGAGGTTTGGACGCGCAGTCCACACCGCCCCCAACGCCTGCACCCACGACGGGCGAGTGGGACTGGCCCCCTCAGCTCGTAAATCTCCCATGAGCCTTTGCAGGACACACTGACGTGAGTGCGCGCTCTCTCCCCTTGGCCAGTAGCACACTAGGGCTCCGATGACTAATGCAGTTCGACATGTGGACACTTTCACCGCGGGCCTTTACAAGGAGACAGAGACGGGGCAAAGCGAGACTGCTGCTTGGACTCCCCACCCCACTCCATCCCACCCTCCTCCGCTCCTCTCTCTCGTCCACACCTCCTCCTTTTTCGTCTGTCATGTTTCCTCTCACTCCATCTATTTTCTCCAGCATCTTTGCCTCACTGTTTGCTGATTCCATTTTATGACTCCATGTATTAATGCAAAAGATCAGGTTTTATTTGTTTATTTGTTGGTGTGTGAGTAAAAAATGAAAAGTGTGTTTTTAAATCACTGTGGGGCCAAAAACTTTGCCTCTGTTTTTCTTTTTCCATCTTCCTTCTTTCCTTTCATTCTTTCTTTCTTTCTTTCTGAAGTCTGTAGTCCACAACTGCAGGGGTCTGTCCCCGGTCTGTGTTTATGCAAGGCTGTACCCAGCAGGAGCTGCTTCCCAACAAGAGCATCATCCCCGGCTCCCCCAAGCTGGGCTGCTGGCTCCGAAGAGGAGGAAGAACTTATTCATCAGCGCTGGAGACAAACACGCTCAAACTCACACTACACCAGATGAAACTTGGTCATGATTCCACGAGTCTGTTTATCTTTTTTTTTTTTTTTTTTTGGTCTTTAAGACCGGAATATCTAAGACACTGTTGTTGTTTTGTGCTTGACCGTAACCAGGCGTAGAGGTTATTTATGACAGCCCACCACCCCTCAAACAGAATCAAAGATGAAGGAAGAGAGAGAGAGAGAGAGGGAGGGAGGAAGAAGGAGAGAAAGAATAGGAGAGAGAAAGGAAGAGAGAGAGAGACTGTGTGAGAGATCATGTCTTTGAGCATGCTTTGGGAAATCCCTTTTGCGTAAAATGAAGTGGAAGCCACAGAGCATGCTGATGTGTTTCGACCCTGGCCACCGTGACAGGGTTCTTCCAGGATGCGTCATGCACACCACACCACACCACACCACACCGTACCGCAAGCCGGTCAGCGTGACCCCGGCACACACCGCTGAGCAAAAGCACAGCTGTGTTGATGACAGCCTTAACCATTCCACTAATTGAGAGCACTTTAAAGGGGGTGAAATCTTTAGGCTTTGCCAGCGTGGTAGTGCCAGTACTGTATGTCTCTCCTCACTCTTCTTCCATGCTTCTCTTTCTATCTTTATTTCTTTAATATTTGTATCCTGATTGAAATGGGACCTCAGAGTGCCCTGTCTGGCCAGCCCATTTGGTGAGGACGCATCCCGGAGCACCGACCGGGGCTTTGCTGAGCCGAGCTCAGGCCTCCAGACTCTGGCATGTGGACAAATTAGCGTGCGGCGAGCGGCGCGAGTGCGCTGGAATAACAGCAGCAAATTGCCTTCATCCTGGAACGGCATATTTATGGGGAGCCGAGAGCAGAGACTCCGGGACGGACAGGCTGTTATCATGCAATCCCTCACCACTGACAAAACAGAAAAGAGGAGGAAGAGGAAGAGGGAGAGGGGGAGGGAGAGAGAGAGAGAGAGAGAGAGAGAGAGAGAGAGAGAGGGAGGGAGAGAGAAAGAAAGAGAGAGAGAGAGAGCTTCCTGAATTTCCCATGCCCTAAAGATTTTCACCACATGGTTGAAACTCAAATCCCCCTGGCACGAAAACCCTAGAGGGGCCTGGCTGGCAATCTACAGGGTATTAATGGGACTCTCGCGGTGACACACACTCTAAATCAACTTGTAAAGTGTGAGTTTGTCTGTGTGTGAGAGTGAGTGCAATGTGCATGTCTTATAATATATATATATAATAAATGTTTGTCTTGATATATGTTCCTAAAAATATGTGTGTGTGTGTGTGAGTGTGTGTGTGTTTTTGGACCCAGCCCAGGCAGATGTCTCTGTTTGCCCTGTTCCAGCCTAAACCCATCACAACCACACTATTAGTTCACTCGGATGCTGCTGTTGCTATTGTTCTTTACCCTCCATCACTTATGTGGTAATAGGAGTCAGCGGGCAGACACACTATGCTAGCACAATAGCTTAGCTTTTTTGAAATATTCCTAAACTACTACGTCTGCCATCATAAATGTTTGTACTGTGATGTTATATGGACGTTAATATTGTCTCTGTTCAAATATGTTGTGCTTTTGGCTTCAGAGTAATCCTACGGGTAATACACGGAGGTTATTTTGCAGGAAGTGATTCCTACATTACAAGATCCGCTGAAACACATGAAAGCACATGCAAAAGGACATCAGTAATGACACAATACAGCGTCAGTTCATACCACAAGAACACCACTGCATTACTTCCAGTATCAGTTAAAGCTCCCTGACACTACTGGTTTACTCACAGCATCAGTCAATGCCTTAATGACATCAACTGCATTACTCACCGCATCACTTAATACTTGCTGACACCACCACATTACTCAAAGAATCAGTCAGTGCACAGCGCAGGAAACGAAAGGATATTACAAAAAAATGATGACCGTGCCCTGGATCTCTGTCCACTGTCCAAACGACAAGCTTGATTAGGAAGCGTGTGTCTGAAAGGGAGTGCAGACATCATCGGGAGATTTCTGTGTGTGTGTGTGTGTGTGTGTGTGTGTGTGTGTGTGTGTGTGAAAAAGTAAGACACCGCAGACTGCGTACCTCTTGTATGATCTCCTGTGTTCAATTGGGTTTGATTGCGTCATGAGAAAGAAGGATAAGAGGAAGCCTGTGAGGATTATTGGGACAGTGCTGTGTCATAATGGGACTCCTGCAGACGCTTTGCAAACACACACACACACACACACACACACACACTATACTCGCAACACAAATATGACATGACACGTGACGTTACCACGGTGACTCCAAGGCTTTGTCTATGTCTGGGAAAGCTGTAAAGACAACCCCAGCAGCTGCTGTTGTGTGGGGTCTGGGATAAGAGGAGGGGGGTCTGGGTGAAGGAGGTGTCAGAGGTGGCTCCGTCTTCCTCCCTTCAATCTAGTCCCAGTAGCTTTTCCCACTGGATGTGAGGTGTCCCACCGACATGTAATGGAGTGCATGAGCGTGTCGGTGAGGTCTGGTGTGGTATTCAGGCAATGGGGGCACAGGGGGCAGAGAGAGAGAGAGAGAGAGAGAGAGAGAGAGAAAGAGAAAGAGAGAGAGAAGCAGATGTCAGTGTCTGAGGAGCCTAGACAGCTGGATTCATGGCTGCGCCACTACTGCTGCATGATCTCTGATGCTCTTTTTGTGTGTGTGTGTGTGTGTGTGTGTGTGCATGAGCTTGAAATCCCCAATATATAACACACAGGAAACCTCTCAATTTACTCATGTGCAGGCACAAAAGTGTACACATGAACACACTTATGTGCAGTACCCAAACACACACACGCTCATGCGCGCATCACTGACAGTGATTTTTTTTTTACAATCAGCCCCATCTTTGCCTAATCAGTTGGCGCGACTTGATTTAGAGTGCGGCTTGAATTCTGGCAATCCCGCCTGACCACCTCCATAAATAACCCCAACTACCACATCGGCGCGTAATCTCTCGAGAATCCGCCCCGTACTAGCCTACCACAGCGAGCCTTCAGGGCCACTTCACCTCAGCTCAAAAAAAAGTGTGTCCGAGGAGATGAGATATGCAGGCTGGCCCTATCCTAATTCAGATCTATGTTGCATCTGGGAACTAGGCACTGACGATTTACGACCCAAAACACTCGTCCGCTGACACGGGCTGGGGCTTGAGGAGAGGAAGTGGGTTTCTAGAGTGGGGTGGAGGAGGGGAGCAGTAAAGCATGGCATCACATTCATGGTAATCAGTCCAATTTAAAATGATAGCCAGGCATGATGAGTTGTAAACGTGGTTCTCTGCTTAAATGGGAATGCTGACTACATGCAGGCAAACCACTCTGCTCATCAATTCATACACTCTGTTTCAGATTGCAGAGCAAAAAAATGCATTTTGGCATGTACTTGTTTATGACGACAGTTTTATTTAGTTTGAGCCTGAGGCAAGTAACTTGTTACTTAGGTATTATCCTGTAGTTATATGGATACCTTATTATCTACATAAATGTTTATAACATCCATTAACACATGTGTTGTTTATAGGTCATTACTGTGTTATAACACCACTCACATAACCCAGTGCACAGTGGGTCTGCCCAGGCCTTGCATCTGTCGGGAGTCTGGAGGTCATTTATGAAGGCATTCAATGAACACACTCTGTGTTGGTGCCTCTGATACTGCAGTCAGCCTTGACCCGAGCACGTAACAGCTTTGTTAATGGCCTGTTTGGAGGAGATACGCAATCAGCTTGCATTAACCGGGAGGTAAGTGATGAGGCTGACATCTCTTGCCAAAGGAGGGTTGAGCACGTTATTTCACTGCCACTGCTGTCTGGTCCTGGTTCGGGCCAAGACAGCGAATGCATCTGATGGCCCGCTCAGGGAAACCCAATGCCTTCCACTAACTAGAGTAAACAAACTGACATAAACTAAAGGCAATGTACACACTCTGTGAAAGAAAACAACTAATTAGCTCATAGTCTGTGTGTGTGAGCATGTGTGTGTATGACCCTTCTACTATGAGTGAAAATGGCACAAATCGAAGACACAAACATCAGCGCTGATTCCTTTGTCCTTAATGGGTGGCACATGATGGACTCATCAAAGTAGAGCAGACTCTGTTCTATTTAGGATGGGGTTGGGGTTGTGGAGGAGCGGGCCGGGGGGCTGTAATGGCTCACTGAGGGATTATGAAGGGTGGAGGGGAGATGGAGGGTGGTGGCGCTGGGCGCTCATATTACAGCAATCCAGATCCATCTGCTCCTTCCTCTCCACTGTTATTTTTCCCCCCTCTCTCTCCCTCTCTCATTCTCTTTCTCTCTGTCTCTCTTTCTCTCTCTCCATCTCTCTTTTATATGAACTACAAATGCACCTCCACCTTGGGGACCATCGTGAGGAATTTGCTGTTGCACTGCTTTTCATTATCGGCGGATCCGGTAACACACCTCACTGTCAACTTAATCCCCTTTTACTCCGTCCTGTCCCTGGCAGAGGCGTGCCACGGCCGCGGCCCCGGCTGTCGCCTGCAGCCCCGGGACTCCCGGGAGCCTCCAGATGTTTCGGGGGCCTGATGATGGGGCTCCTCAGCCTTGCTGCTGATGGGGGTGTTGGAGGAGACACAATGCCCCCACCCTCACAAGTGTCCCTCACCAGTTGATTTGTGGTCTGTCTCCCTTTCCATCCATCTCTTCCCCCCCTTACTCCTTTTTATCATCCACCTTTTCCCTCTCTCTCTATCTGTCTCTATCTACCTCTCTCTACCTTTCTGTGTCTGTTTCTCTCTCACCCACCTTTTCTCTCTCTCTATCGGTCTCTATATACCTCTCTCTACCTTTCTGTGTCTGTTTCTCTCTCTACCTACCTCTCTCTACCTTTCTGTCACTGTTCTGTCTTTCTTTCTCCTTCCTTTTTTCTCTATCTATCTATCCATCTATCTATCTATATATTGCTCCTTCTATCCATTTGCCCTCCTATCTCTTTCCTTCCATCTCTCTTCATTTTCTTTCTCGCTCTCTACCCCATCTGGCTTTCCTTCCTTCTCTATCATGTTTCCTCCTATTGGCCTTTCCATCTGTACATCTCTGTCCTTCCCTGCGTATCGCTCCGTTTTCCTCTCCCTCTCTCCATCTTTCTCCTGCCCTTCGGTGGCATGTGTGAGCTGAGCTGGTGCATTAATCCGCGTCCGGCTTGGGAGACCAAAGAGGAAGGCCGAGTGGTTTTCCTGGCCTGCTATTCCTCATGAAGGACTTGTCCCCGGAGCATCATTCCCACTGAGTTATGGAGGCCCGGCCTGGAGCGCTCACACACGTGTGGGAATCCCAAACTTCATCATCATAAAACACATCCCCGGGTATCAATTCAGGGGCCTTCTGTTTTTCAAACGGTGAGGAGAAGTTTTGATAGCGACTGTAAAATAAATATCTGCGGAATGATTGAGGGCGTGTGTAAAAGTTCAAATGCATAAAGGCGAGACGTCCATCTCCCCCCGTGCTAAAACATTTTCTCGTTGACAGGGTAACAAAATACCTGTCAAAATCTGTGAGCATGTAAAAAAAAGTAGCTGACTTCAAGCGTCTGCCTTTATGACAGATGTAAGTCTTTGTCGTAGGTAGGGACTTTACGACCAGCACATGAGCAGATGGATCTATCTATTCATCACATTAGTGATAAAAACATCCCCTCTCCATCCCCAGCAACCCTGTCCTGCGGCACCGGGCTGAACTCTCCGAGCGGTGGCCGAGGCTTTGATTGAGCTCGGTGTGCTGGCCGATCCTCCAACACCCCTGCTCTGCATGACGACAGCATTAGCTCTCTCACACTCGCAATAATTTGTTCAATCCCCTCATGAGAGACGGAATGAAAAAGACGGAGAGAAGAAAGAAAGACAGAAAAAAAGAGGGAGTGAAGGGAAAGCAGCGAGGGAGGAGAGAAAAATGAAAAAAAAAGAGAAAAAGAAAAACAAACGGGAGAACCCTGTGAACTCTAGGGGCGCGTGGGCTCAGTGGAGGCTCTGCTGTGTGCTGCTAACTGAAGCAGGTTGCTCTGGGCTGGGGAGCGCGGTGGCAGGCTTCCACTCCTTCTGTTTACAGTAAACAAATGGCATGCTGGGTGATGCATCTGTCCCTGACAGCTCCTAATGGCAAGAACAAGGGAGGTGGGGGGGAGGGGCATGCTAAAAATAGACCCCTGAATATAAGCGAGGGGACACAGAGGAATTAGGTGGGTGGGTAGTTAAGGAGGTGGGGGTCATTTTCATACTGTTGTGACACAAAGAGACTCGTTCCCTCTCATGTTCTCTCTCTCTCCCTCTGCAAAGTTTTTCCATTGTTTTGCAGCGCGGAGTGTTTTTCGACTGTGTTTATCAAAGTCAACACATCAAACGAGGACAAAAGCTGCAAAGCTGGTGAAAATCAGCGCGGGCCGCAGCCGCTCGTATTGTCTCATGGCGGAGTTATGTCGACTCAAGTAAACAAGTGCAAATTGTTGAGGTTTTAATTAAAATTTTCGACAATCATTTTATCTGAAGTAACCCTATATAATAACATCTGCGCCACAGATGCAAGAGTGTGAGGCTTCCAGCTCTCTCTCTCTCTCTCTCTCTCTCTCTCTCTCTCTCTCTCTCTCTCTTTCAGTCCCCTCCCTTCTCAAACACCCCCTTACCAGAGAGAGAGAGAGAGAGAGAGAAAAGAAAGAGAGGGAAAGAGAGGGAAAGAGGACAAGAGGAAGGAGACAGATTGAGACAGAAGAGAAGAAAATGAAGAAATGGAGAAGAAAAGATGGCATAAAAGGCGTAAAAAAATGAAAATTGACAATGCATAAACAAAACATGAGTAACATAAGAAAATGAATAGACAAGGATGGGGAGAGGGATGGGAAGCACAAGGCTGGTAAAACCTCTCCTGTTTGACCCCAGGGTGGACAGTTTGCTGAACCTGAGGATGACAGAACCTCAGCCGGGTCGCTCCAAGTCTTTGATGGAGAATGAAGGGCTGCACTGGACCCAAAAACAACACCCAGGCTGGTGAGCATGCAGCATCCCAGGAGACAGTTGTCTTTGGCAGGGGAAGCTTACTTCAGATGTGGGCAAGAAAGGAAGCGTTCAGGGGGCACACAGCACATTTTGGCTCCTCAGCGTCTTTGCCTGGACTCTGGTCCAGAGCTCAACCTGCCCAGCTAGATGAGGCCTGACACCGCTGTCAGGACTGGATGGGACAAGATTGGGATGAAAGATGTCCTCATCCTGGCAAAAGACTTTAAATTTAAAGCCAACTGTCAATCTAGTACAGACTTTTAGTGCGCTGGAAACCATGATTTTAACAGGCCTACTTTGGTGGGGCCAATTTATTTACTTTCAATTAGAAAACATCAGCAATGCGCTGAAGTTGACGGTACGAGTTGTGTTGAATTAGAATCGGGGACTAGTCCTCTAATGTTCCCTATTTTTGTGTTCCTTTTTGTCCCACCACTACCCTTCTCTTTCCCCCAGAACCTGAGCCAGAGGCATGGGATCCAGTTTCGGCAGGATCAGGTCATACTTGCCTAGTTGCATCCTGGTGCTGGTCCAGGACGAATGACAGTGATGCAACATGGGCCATTTCCTGCAATCTATCAGCGCGGCTTTGTTGTGGCTCACCGCGGAGCCATTCGCCCCGAGCCCAGCTCTTTGGGGTCAGATGATGGGGGGGCAGGGGGTGGGAGGGGGTTGCTGACTGGGTGGAGGGGCTGAGGGTCTTGGATTTCCTATTGGGGTAAATAAAACAATGCGCTTCCTTTTCAAGTCGTATTAGATAGTGTGGCCAGTGCAGGGATGGGGCCCCGACTGGTTCGTTTTAAGTTTTTTCTGTTCCAGCGTGCGGATTTAGAGGAGCAAAGGTTGAGGAAACACAGTTAGCCTTCGCCAGGCGCCCAAACAGAGAGCTGTTTAGGAGGCACTCAAAGGGCCTCCATCAGCAGGGATGTTAGCCGATCTCAAACAAGCTGTAATAGCTTGTAAAAACAAAACAAGCTGGAATGATAGCTTAATAGCGGTAATACAAAAAAAGAGAGATCAGAGGTTATGTGTGTGTGTGCGTGTGTGTGTGTGTGAGTGTGCATTTTGGAGTGGAGTTCTGACTGACCTGTGAGTTTGGGCCCGTGCCTCGTGGCGAGGCTGGCCTTCATTCCCGACACAGACACCGTCAGGCTGGGTCGCGATGGGTGAGCATCTGTCTCCATGGCGACCACCATCTGGACGGTGCGGATCGAGACTTTGTGGAAGGGCTGAAGCACTCGTAGGGAGCTCGTGTGACCCCAGGTCCTGGATGGGGACGGAGGGGTGGAGGTGCGGGGAGAGGCGGATTTGCCCGGCGAGGACTGAGTGCTGGGAGCTCGTCCTGTGTCCAGGTGCTCCACGGCTTCGGGGAAAACCTTCCTAAGGAATGCCTTGGCCTGCTCCAGCTTGGCAAGTGTTGGGTTAATCTTCAGTGGACGAGAGAGCTCCAAGTTCAGCTCCGCTGTGTAAAAAAAAAAAAGAAAAAAGAAAAGAATTAACCAAAAATAGTGGTGTTACGCACAAAGATTTTGTTTTCCATAATTCACAGAACATAGTGTGTCCATCCTGGACTCAACATCTGTTTTCAGACATTGCACAAGCGTCAATCAAATTGAACGAGGAAGACTTTAAACGCCAGAGACAAAAAGCCTACAAATTTTAATTTGTGGTTGAACCCAGCATCGGAAGGAACCAATTGAGGTGAAGAGAGCTGATTCAGCAGAGGCGGTAACAGCCCCAGCTGGGAGCACACGAGAGGGTAAAGCCCAGGCCATTGGTACTGAGGAAGAGGAGAACAGGTATGCAGGTCACACCGTCCTCATCCAATTTCAGGAGGGGAGAAAAAAAGTCGTCAATGGCACACGCCAGGGATCATGCAGCTCTTCGGTAGGAATGGCGTTAAAGCTCTGCAGTTCAGTGGGGTATTATGGGATGGACGAGCTGGCCTCAGGGCCCTCACTCCATGATCGGCCTTTTCCACTTGGCCCTTCACATCTGCCTCTGTGTATGGGTACAGTATGTGTATGTTTGTGTGCGTGTCTGTGTTTGTGTGTATGTGTGCATGTGCGTGTGTGAGTGTGTGCACGCTCATCAGCGGTTGCTTGTTTGTGGGGCTTAAGTGTGTGATTCCCTGTCTCCTGTGAAGGTGGAAGTGGAGGCGGACATGGTTGGGATGGGATCCAGACGAGAACATCCCCGCAGGCCGGGAAGCAGTAACTTGCCTTGTATATACGTGTGTGTGTGTGTGTGTGTGTGTGTGTGTGTAGGGTGGTATGCGGGTGTGTGGGGAGGGGATGTGGTAGGAATTCACGTTGCAGCAGGGTTTATCATTTCCAGCTCACTTATCATCAGGCAGTTTCTAGTGTCGTAATAAAGAGCTTGTGTGTCCACCACCTCGTCAAGCCCGCCCCCACCCTTATTCTCTCTCTCTTTCTCTCTCCCTCCCTCCCTCCCTATCTCTCTATCTTCTACCCTATCTTTTTCCTTCTCTCCTTACCCCCCTCTCTCTCTCTGCATGTCTATGGGGACCTGCTGAGTCGCAGCTGTTGCTGCTTCTTAGGGCAGAGGAGAACATGGATGGTTGTGATTAGAGCCAAGGTGGTGTGTGAGGGATGATGGGGGGAGGGGTGGGGGGGAATGGGTCTTATTACCTGTTTAACCTGTCAGCCACACACCTGTGTCTCATACAGGACGGGATGGATGCTACCGATCCATTCTCAAACCAGGAGGGGAGTTCAAACACACACTCGCCTCAAAGCTGGATTCTGTTTACTCTCGAGTCTGTGTGTATGTGTGTGTGTGTGTGTGTGTGTGTGTGTGTGTGTGTGTGTGTGCGCGCGTAAGTGTGTTCTGTATAATTTATGTGGGCAAGCCCAAAGTTTTTTAGAGTTTATGGACTTGGTTGAGAGATGTCCTTGGCATAGAGAAAAGCATTTCTACAGTACTCAGTTCCCTTGTTTTATTCAGTGTGAAAGGATTATGATGGGAGCAAGCAATTGGATATTTGTGAATATTGGAGTGAAATTGTGACACTTCTTTCATTCTGAAATGGTAAAACATGTCAGTAGGATAAGTTAATCTGCACTATGCTCAACATGGTTTCTGAAAGACTTTTGATGCATGTTAGAACATTTTATGTTCTATTTTACACACACACACACACACACACACACAATATACTGTATGGGTTTGTGTGTCTGCATATAAGTGCAAATGTATGTATGAATGTATGTATTGTCACATTTACTGTATGGAATGTGTTGTATGCAAATAAAGTACATATAAGACTAAATCTGGCTAGAAACATAGTAAACAAATGTACATTATATTGACATTCAAAAATCCTTTCCCATAATGCAAGACATATAGTGTATTTGTAGTGAGAATTCTTTAGAGGTAGTTTTGCATTGAGTCTGTTTAAGGGTCGTAGCCCACGAGCCTTTGGGAGGCTCGGAAACAGCAGCACAATTTTCCCCGGAGGACTCCAGGAATGGTGTTCACGGCAGAGCTCCCGTCCGCTGCTCGGGCCTCCCATCCTGGGCCACATCTGCTACGAGCCTCCCTCTGTGCTCCAGGCTGACGCTTGACTGAGCGGATCATCCCTCTCCCTCACTCCTCCCCCAACCTTTACTCATCCCCTCTTTCTGTCTCTGGAGCCATGTCAAAGAATGATTCTTTACAGAACCCTAATAAAAAAAAAGCATGGCATTATACGGCCACATGGAGACCCGTGTCATCAATGTCTGTCCAACGTTGTGTGGAGCAGCTAAGTGAAGTGCCTCACAGCAGGCCTGCGCGGTACCACCTCCCCCTACCTCTCTTCCTCTCCCTTCCGTCTGTCCTCTGCCGCTCAGAGTTTCCAGAGCTACACGACCCACATACTGTAGACTCAGAAGAAGGATGGTGGACTATGCATGAGTCATTTCAGGGGCTGGCATTTGGAGATAAATCTAAGGTAAACAGGGAGACGGTGATATGCTGAGGTGGGAACTATTCGCTCCTCATGTCTGCCTCGAGACACTTTAATTCACTTCTGAGCAGGGAGCCTTGGGCAGGGTGTGTTAGCGTGTGTGTGTGTGTGTCTGAGAGGAAGTGCTGTAGCACTTCAGACTACTGTGTATTGACACATTTAACTTGAGCTACCTTCAAAAGGTGCCATTTATAAGCTGCTTGGCCGGCCGTGCCAAGAAAAGAACGGAATGGAGTGGAAAAAAAAGAATGAAAGAGGTGAGGCAGAAGAGGAAGGAAATTCCTCCAAATGAGAGAAAGATGGCTGTGCTTCCTTCTGCACAGGAGGGTGAAAACCAACAGAGTTGTGCGTGTCTGTGTGTGTATGTGTGTGTGTGTGTGTGTGTGTGTGTGTATGCAGGGCTGAGGGAGACTGTGTGAGCGACACTAAGCCTTGATTAGGAACACCTTGTGCACTGGTCTACCACTAAATGCCAGCAGAGTGCCATAAAGCCACCTCCACCCACCTGCCCACACCCACACACACACACACACACACACACACCCATGGCCTAAGGGCAGTGAGACTCTCAGAGGTCTAGATGTAAGGCTAATCTAAAGCAGTTGCCAGAACGCCCTGGTGCTGGATGCACTGTGGTGTCCGGATCCATTAGTGGCTAGAAGAGCGGGACATCAAAGTCAGCCACAGAGAGCAAGAGAGAGAGCGAGAGAGAGAGAGAGAGAGAGAGAGAGAAGCACTGGATCACATGGAGCCCTGCTCACCATGGTCCTAACTGTGCCCTTTAGGAGGTCAGGCAACTGTTGAACCCCTGGTGACCCCTAGGGTGGAAGTCAGCATAACTCCGCGGCCATTAAATATGTGTGGCAACCTCTTCCATCTGCCCCTCCTCAATAGGGTGGACTACCTCAGATAGAGTTCCCTGACAGATAGGGAAGATTCTCTTGGGATAGTCAGTCACTTTTCTCTCTCTCTCTCTCTCTCTCTCTCTCTCTCTCTCTTTCTCCCCCTATCACTTGTTATTCCCACTCTCTTTTTCTTTTTCCTGCGAGTGCGTTTGAAGGCAGCTGGCGTCAGTTGAGGGCAATGACACATCATATGCCTCAAATTAGACGTCTTCTGGAGGATCCTGCGGGGCAGGGCCCCTTGTATACAGTACTGACAACACTTCTCCCACCCGGCGTGCCTGACACGATCCAGGAACACTCGGCTGTAATGGTTCCAATTTGTTTCAGCTAATTTATTACCTGCGCGTGTTATTGCTGTGGGGGACTTTCTCCTTGCCTTGCTTTAAGTCTCCCCCCAGCCAACCACACACACACCCACCCACTCATCCACCCACACACACGCACACACACACACAGACACACACACCTCTTCTGTAAGTGGTAGCTGTTATTTCTCCAGCTTCTCTCTGGGCTGACCCTCTTTGAAGCGGAGGACTTTGAGCCGGAGGGGGGGTGCTGGCAGGACGGGCCAGGAGCAGATGAGAATTCTGGGAGTTGGGATGGGGCTGCTGCCAGTGGTCAAACCTTGAACCAGTGCAGCCTGATTGCAAAGGTTCCACTCCCGTTCTCTCTCTCTCCCTCTCTCTCTCTCTCTCTCTCTCTTCTCTCGCTCACTCCTTCCTCCTTCCTCCCTCTCCTCCCTGCAGAACAGAGCAAAAACTGGGCTGGATACTCTCACCCTCCACCTCCCCTCTCTCCCTCTCTCTCTTTCTCCCTACATCCCTCCATCTAAGTGCTATGTGTTGTGGTGTTCCAAAAGCCCCGTCTCTCCCCTCCATGCTGCCCTATGTGTGGTGAGCAGCAGGCAGCCCCCCTGGCCAGCATCCTTGAGCCCAGGCCTGGGACTGGTCTTGCCATGCCTTTGGAGTATATGCTTGGTGAAATTACCAACATATTGCTATAAACACTGTGTGTGTGTGTGTGTGTGTCTGTGTGTGTGTGTGTGTGTGTGTGTGAGAGAGATCAGGAATTTGAAGGCTTCATGGGTGAATGCAGGAAACTGCTACGCCAAACAAAGAGCCAGATGGGAGGTTGGGGTTGGTGGGTATAACAAGAGCTCTACCTGTCCAGGAACAAGACCTCCCCCTACTGCAATTAGCTGTGAAGCTGTTAGCTGTGCTGGAGATGTATGTAGGGGGCCTTGGCCCGCGGAATTCTCCAGAAGACGTCTAATTTTAGGCATATGATGCGTCATTGCCCGCGACTGTAGCCAGCTGCCTTCAAACGCACACGCATGAAAAAGAAAAATAGACTGGGAATAACAAGTTATGGGCGAAAGAGAGAAATCCCAAGAGGATCTTTTCGGCCTGTCAGAGAGTTCGTTGTCTAATTGAAGGTAGTCCCACCTGCAGGCCACCCTACCGCAGAGGAGTGGAGCTCATTCTCACCCTGGGGTCACCACACACACGCACGCACGCACGCACACACACACACACACACATGTGTGAGCGCGCACGCACAGGCCCTGTGCATGTGGCATTTGAAATGAAAGAAATAGAGAGAGAAAGAGAACAGAGGTGGGAGGATGCAATAAGAGGAAATGATGGAGAAAAAGAGCAGAGGAGAGGAGTGGAGTGGAGTGGAGTGGAGGGGAGAGGAGAGCAGAGGAAAGAGAAGAGGCCCTGGAGGAAGCAGCGGAAGCCAGAGTCACACTCAGCTAAAACGCCTTCCCATGAGCCCTCTGGGCCGCAGGTGTGGGCGGAGCAGCCCTGTGTGGTCCAACCGGAGGGATAGAAAGAGGGGTCATGGAGGGGTCGCACAGAGAAAGTGCACTGAAGTAAAGCAGTCTCCATAATGGCCTGTCTTCTGTCTCAAACCCCAGAGTGCATTGACTGTGTCAATGTGTATTTGTGTGTGTGTGTGTGTGTGTGTGTCTGTGTGTGTTTCTAGAAAAAAAGAGCGAGCTATACACTATTTGCATGTAACTATGTATATGTGACACATGTACAGTATTGTGACTGAGTAAGTTTGTGTGTGTGTGTGGGTCTGTGACTATGTACGCACATCTGTGTGATGTGCGTCTCTGCGAAGTTTTCCAACTGCGAAAACTTCACTCTAACTCCAGCGGCCCAATTATATTTTATGCATCTGTAGCAAAGACACATGTTGCCGTGATGTAATTGGTGCCATTATGTTGTTAATAGGCGTCATTAGGGAGCAAACATGCGTGTGCGCGATGGAGACTGGGAGCGTTTGTTCCAGAGCCCAGTGATCTTGTAAGTGTTTATGCACGTATCCAGCAGAGGGCTGGCACCCAAAGACCTGCATGACCTTACAGCAACGGCAGGAAATTGTATACATCCGCCAGCGGGTGCATCCAAGTGTCCACACATTTGAGCAATGCTGTTAGTTAAAAATTTGATCATGTACTGTATGTTGTGTGTAAATCATTAAATACAATAAAATACAAAGAGTAAAGTATAATACACTGATCAATTTTGGGGGCAAATGCACCGAGCATTGAGTGTGTGTGTGTGTGTGAGAGAGAGACAGAGTGTGCAAGAGTTAGTGTGTCTGTGTGTGTCTATATGCAATCATATGAGTTGGGTGTACTGTATGAACAAAGTGCGTCACATGTGAGTGAGTGTGCTTTAGTCTAGCTAGATTGAGCAAGGGTGTCGATATGTGCGCTGTGTCCTCAAAGACTGTTGGACTCAACAATACAATAATCAATTTTTTGGACATCTACACTGAGCATTGGGTGTGTGTATGTGTGTGTGTGCATACGTGAGATAACATATGACAAACATTAAGTGTCTGTGGTGTGTTTGAGTTATTTTGTGTGTGTGTAAGCTGCTACAGAGTGCAGTATTGTGTGAGCCCATATGGACAGAGACATCAGGCCTGTCCCCGGTCTCCTGTTAACCTGTGGAACGGATGTGGGCTAGAGCATCCGTCCCACTTCCCCTAGCAGTCACACACACACACACACACACACACACACACCCCACACACACACACACAATTACTCGATCTAAGCCAGGCTTCCCATCTGCATTGCAGGTAGCCCCATTAAATCCTTGAAGACACTTCTGGCTTGTCATAATGGCATCACATATAATAGCAAGCCAATAACTGTCCCTACAAAAGCCCAGTGTTTCCTCCACCTCCATAACCTCCTGGGAGTGTCCCTTTGAGAAAGGGAGATAGGGAGAGAAGGGGAGAGGGAGAGAGAGAGGGAGAGAGAGAGAGAGAGAGAGAGAGAGAGAGAGAGAGAGAGAGAGAGATAAAGAAGGAGAGAGAGAGAAAGAGGGAGGAAGAGAGAGAGATGCCTCTCCAGGAGCATTGCCAGGCCAGAGCAGGTTCATTCTCAGGCTGAAGGGCTGGGTGGGGCTGGGGGTGGAAGAAAGGCCCTTTGACGGGTGAAGGGGATTGTGGGTAAGACAGCTCTGGGGAGAGGAGGTTAAGTGATGAGGCTCTCTGCTTCCTGCCACATGTGCGTGTACAAACACACACGCACACAAACACACACACAGGCTGCACTTTAGTGTCCCTCTCTGGGACGGCCACTCTCATTCACCAGAACACACACTTCCTCAAACAGCAGGCACACAAAGGCTACTGTACTCACATACACACAAACACTATCTCTCTCAGACACACATACACAGAGACAGTAACAGTCACTCACCAGAACACTCCCTTCCTCCAACATCAACCACACAATGGCTACTGTAGTCACACAGTCCACAGAGGAAGGCTGAATCATTGAGTGGAAGAGTGTGTGAGGGTTCGGAGTTGACAGTGAGTGAGAGTCTGTGTGTGTGTGGGTTGGGTGACAGGGATAGAAAGTCAGAGAGCAACTCCAAAAAGATACAAACAAGAAAACAGAGGACAGTGTGTGTGTGTGTGTGTGTGTGTGTGTGTGTGTATGTATGTGTGTGTGTGTGTGTGTGTGCGTTCATATACCTGGGCCGTTAAGAAAGTCTTTGATCTGCAAGGTGAGCAGAGGAGGGGGGATCCCTGTGCGGCTGTCCGCCTCTCCTGGTACTGTCTGCAGCCAGTACACACTGTAGTCCAGAGCCTCCGGAAGACTTTTCCCTTGGTCTGGAGAGAGAGAGAGAGAGAGAGAGGGGGGGGGGGGGGGAGAGAAAGAGAGAGAGAGTCAGTCTCTGAAGGAACTTGTGTCTCTTCCTGTCTCTCATTCATTCTTTTTTATGTGAATAATTATGTGAAATGTGATTTTCTTTTTCAAATTCTCCCAAATACTGAATGTTCTCAATTCTTTTTTGCCATAAAAATCGCCCTTCCATGGCATTTTATTAGCGTTAGACTTCGAACATCTCTCCTCACCTGTGCACTTGTAGCTGGGGGCCACGCCCCGTAGGGTGACATCGAAGACGGACAGCTCCAGCCTCTGCTTGCGGTGGTGGCAGGAGAGCAGGGCGGAGGGCTGGAACACCTGAAGGTAGAGCAGCGGCTCCAGCAGGCCGTCGCCCGCGCCCCTCCGCCCGGGCTGCCGCACCACCGTCACCCCCAGGGCCTGGCGCGCTGACGAGCGGCTAGGCGCCCCCAGGCCCTCCAGGGACAGCAGCCCCCCGCCGGGGGAAGGGTGTCCAATCGCGGCTGCTGAGGGAGCGTTGCTGTTCAGGAGGTCCTCCGCTGTCAGCGCAGAGAGGTCGGAGGTCACTGCAGGGGTGGGAGGGGTTGACGGCTGAGGAGGATGGTCGCCCTCGGGCATGTTCAGGGCACTTTTGCTCGGACGGTCGCCAGTGGTGGTGGTGGAGGTGGTGGTGCTGGTGCTGTCGGAGGTGGAGGCGGCTGGTTTGGGGGCGGGGACCGAGGCGTAGGTCATGAGCGCCATGCGGCCGGCGGTGAGGAAGATGTCGAAGGGGATAAAGCTCAGGTTCTTGGTGATGGTGGGCTGCCGCGAGGGTCGGGCCAGGCGGTGCTGGCTGGCGCCGCTCTGCTGCTCGATCTGGACTATGCGCAGGCGGGCACTGTCACTGCCAAAGCCACTGTCCTGGGCACCGCCGCCACAACCACCCCCGCCGCTGCCAGTGCTGGGTCGCGACACACTTTCAGCCTGACCGGGGGCAAAGGACAGGGTGCTGTACTGCATCTGACTGTGTACCTGTAAGACACACACACACACACACACACAAACAACAAAAATGTATGTATTTAAACATCTAAATACATATATATACATATATTACATATATTAGTTAAAATTTCTTAAATGAATCTTACTTTGTAGAACACACTATTGTGTGAGATAGTATTTAACATGTTCTATAGGTTACAGTGGTGCATAGTGCCACATATTCAGAGTCAGTGCCAGACCCTAAAGGTTGTTGCTCTTATTTCTCTGCCGTGAAACCGGATGAAAATTTCGTCACCCTCCACAGAGACAATAAATGTGAGCTTGAGGCCCGTGTCTATGAGGGTCCGAACCCTGCAAAAAGAGCACGACTTCTGACACACAAGCCCCAAGGTCTCCGTGGCAATAGGCCTGATATTCCACGTCATTTAAAAGAGCCCTCTTAAGCCCTCTTAATGGTCCTGTCTGTGCTCTGGACGGGAACAGATGGAGCTCTATTTGTCCCCCCAGTCCTACATAAGGCGCGGAGGACGGGCTCTCCCAAGACAAACGTCATGGGTGTTAAAAGAGTTCACACATGAAGCCCACGAGAGCGCTGGGGGTTTAAGGGCCTACGTAACCCCCGGGCACTGCCACAGGAGGAGAGAGAGAGAGAGAGAGAGAGAGAGAGAGAGAGAGAGAGAGAAAGAAAGAGAAAGAAAGAGAGAGAGAAGGAGAGAAAAAGAAAGTGAGAGAAAGAGGGAGAGAAAGAGAGGGGGGATTTGATTGAATCAAATAAAACCAGTGTTTTTCAGCTACAAGGCTACAACCATGTAATGCCTTTGTTAACACAGGCGCAAGCTTTAGGGAGAACATCCTCTGCCTGTGACATTGCGCTGGTCATGCCAAGTGGTTTTAGGCTCAAAAGTTTCCTCATTGCAACATTACATACCAACTCGAAGTGCTAGCAGGTGTGTGTGTGTGTGTGTGTATGTCAGTGTGGGGAGGTGGGTGGGGGTTGTGGGGGGTGCCAAGCACATCTTTCTGCTGCTTGCAAACTCTTCCTCTGCTGCACACATTCATCTTTTTCCGTGCCGCAGTAAAATAAACCAGGTGAGTGAGAGGAGACATCAGTCATCCATGCAGCGAGCCCGACTCACTAGAATGTTCCCTACTGTCCACTCTGAATACTCAAATCCTCAGAAGAGCAAACAGTAGCTCTTAGCATGACACTGTGAGTGCTAAGTAATGGTATTAGGTCTACTGTAGGTTTCAAAATACTAACACACCCCAGTGTGTGTGAGTGTGTGTGTGTGTGTGTGTGTGTGTGTGTGTG
>JAGFZM010005279.1:0-25300 GCA_017657215.1 Limnothrissa miodon | reverse complement strand
GTGTGTGTGTGTGTGTGTGTGTGTGTGTGTGTGTGTGTGAGACAGAGAGAGAGAGAGAGTGGGGAAGATGTTCCCGTCTCATTTGGCCTGCCAAAATCTAACCTCATCTTCACGAGTGAGACGAGTCCAACGCAGCTGACACGTCGGGGTCAAGCTGCTGCTGCTCCTGTTTTTTTTTTCTTTCCTGGCCTCCCCCCGGAGCCTCCATGCTGCGCAGCACATCATAAAGCACAACCCAACATCCAACACGCAGCCTCAGGAAGGCCCACATCTGCCTGCAGCTACATTACATTTCACTCCATCACTAAAGCAGGGCCTTTAAACGTCAGCTGTCAGGCACGGACGGCGAAAGGGGTTTTAATGTGTTTAATGACAATAACAGCAGCAGTGTCCTGATCAGTAGAGAGAGAGAGAGAGAGAGAAAGAGAGAGAGAGAAAAAGAAATATAGTATGTATAATATGTATATATATAGATGTATGAGAAAGAAAGAAAAAGGTAAAGAGAGAGAGCGAGAGAGAGAGAGAGAGGAGGAGGATGCGGAGGATGAGACGGGAGAGTTTTAGAGTTTACACACTACTGTAAATCTCCCGAGGCCCGTCCACAGGAACAGATCCCAGAACAGCAGATGACATGAAGGCTTGTGTAAAACCTGTCAGAACGGCGAAGGACAAACGCAAAACGGGCCCTATGAGAGGGCTGGCTGTTGCACTCAGGAGTTCACGCATCTGGAAAGGCACTCTTCAGGACAGTGTGACAGGTGACCACTGGGGGGATGGTGTGTGTGTGTGTGTAGGTGTGTGTGGGGGTATTTTCCGAGACTGAGGTCTCTCCACAATACAAACGGAGTAACAAAACTATTTTTCCTCCAAGCAGTAACAGTGAGGAGGCCTTTGTGAGTAGTATGGCTGTGGGAAGGGGTGATCTGGTGATAAGGCATGGAAGTGCCCACGTGGGCAACCAGAGGTTTTGTCCCCGGCGTAGTTGTGGTTCTGGCCCAGGCCAACCCTACAGTACAGTAGCTTATGACAAACTACCTTTAGAATTAGCCACAATTGCTGAGACGCTCCGAATAGACATACCAGCTACCTGACAAATAACAGAAAATAAACATGCGTTTAAGTGGTCAGCAAAGTATGAGGCCGCACCTGTAGCACGTCGCCCAGGTCAGCAGTGCTGATGTCGGGGTCCTCCGTGGTGTTGAAGGGCACCGGGGTGATCCGCACAAAGGTCAGGACCCGGGGCTCGGGGTACCTCCACATCATGACCCCGGGGCTGTCGTCTGTCTCATTGTAGAACACCACCTCATGGGCACCAGGGAGCTTCTGGGAGGCTGGGAGGATAAAGGGAAGTAAAAAACAAGTGGGCAATCGATTCAACATAACTAAACTAAACGAAACTAAACATAACGAAACTAAAATGAAATTGCTTAATTTAAAAAGAAATCAACTAAATTGACCTTGACCTTTTTTTACAATAACCAAATGACATGCAGTGATGGTCTAGGCTACTAAAAGGATATCCCTTCCACCACCATCACAAACTTACAGTGAAAGAGACGTAGCTCATTAGTGTGGCTTTAGTTGGGCTGTTCAGGTAAACAAAGGGATATTTTGATTGGCTCTATCCAAGCCACTGTGTGGCTCAGAGGTGAGTGTAAACACCTGATTTTGTCTGGAGATTGAACTCACAACTAGAGCATAATGAAGAGGAATTTGAATTTCACTTGCTGCAAATGAAACAAATAAACAGAAATACTTACCAGACATGAAATTAAAAACAGCTTTACAAAAATGAGCGTCATTATGCCCATGCACACACGCACACACAGGATGCATCCTCTGGAGAGCATGGTCCTAAAACTACACCCTACTGTCACCACTTAAAAACACAACTACCCTCGCGCGTGTTAACTGACTGACACCCTTGGGGGCATTGGGCATCTGGCTGGGGAAAGACAATCCTCTATTTGTTGATTCAGACCATGGAGTTGGTGGTGACTCTGAGTAGTTTTACCCCCTCCAACCCTCCATCCAATCCCCCAGCCCAGCCCCCTTAAAAATATGGCTGTCACTTAATTCAAGTCTGTTTTATGTGTACTTAAAAGACCAAAAAAGGAGGACAAACGCAGCCGAGCTGGCCACAAGGGGACAAACAGCGGCGCTCTCATGGCTGGAAATGCCTTGCAGACCGTATAATTGTACCCTTACCCGGGCAGCTCTCATGCATAGCCATCCTGCGGTCGCAGTTGAAGGTGCGCACCATGTATTCATTTCACGAAGACACCACTAGCTTGTTTTTTATTTATTTATTTACCCACCACCACCAGCCTTCATCCTCTTCCTTTTTCTTTCTCAAATGTCGAGAGGGAGAGGGGAGGACTCCGGTTGCTGTGATGGTGTGTTGTTTTCATTTTGCGTCAACCACGGGCAGCCTAATCCAGCTGCTCCATCACAGACACCCCCCATCTCCACCCCTCCCCCATCTCTCTCTCTCTCTCTCTCTCTCTCTCTCTCTCCCCCTATTACCCACCAAAACCCATCCTGCTACCCTCCGGCTGCGTGTGAAGCACAACCGAGCTTTCCAGCACTCCAGATCCGGTCGACAACATGTTGCAGACAGATCTCTCTCTCTCTCTCTCTCTCTCTCTCTCTCTCTATCTCTCTCTCTCTCTTTCTTCCATGAACCATTACTGAACAGGCCTCTCTTTCTCCCTCCCCATACAGCTGGTTGGCCTGGCTTGCATCAAAGAGCAGCGGAACAATGCAGCAAACAAACCCACAGGAGAGCTTTGACCACAGAAGGCTGAAGATGGTGGCACAGGGGGGTAGGGGGGTTGGTTTGGCGTACGGGGACAAAAGCTGGCACAAGAGAGCACAAGAGTGGCGGGTGAGGATGGCAAGATGTGAGGTGGCGTTGTGGTGGTGGTGGGGGGTTGTGGTGGTGTTGGAGTTGCAGGGGTATAAGACCAGTCTGGGAGAAGAATGCTGTGTTTGCCTTCTTTTTTACTAGGGATAAAAACAGAGCTCCCAAAGGCTGCCATTCTACACTAAATCAACACCTCACCCAATAAGACACCATATGATAAAGCCCAGCCCCCATCATCAGTATAGCAGGTCAAACTCATCAGAGAGCACCTTTGAATATGGTCACTCACACACACTCATAGGGTCTGAAAGAGGAATCCAAGTGCTAGTTAGATGACACTTTGAGGTAGACTGTGTGGTGAGGTAAGCAGAGGCATCAAGAAGGGGCCTGCTGGTTTGTGCAGCTGGTACCTGGGTCTTGGATGTACTGGAAGAGGCCGGTGCGGAGGTCGTCGGAGCTGTGCTCTGTCTTGGAGGGGTGGGGGCCGGGGGGAGACTGGGGCCGGTAGCTGGGGTAGCTGGGGTAGCTGGGGGGCGGCTCCTCGGGTCCCGGCGGGTCGACCTGGCCGGCCTTCTGCAGGTAACCCTGCAGGTACTCCTGGATCAGCAGTAGGCAGTTCATGTGCTCCTGACCCCAGAAGACCTGCAGCACAGCAGGGGGGAGAGAGAGATTACATGTCAACAGGAGGGGAGGGAAGAGAGGAGAGGGAGAGAAAATAGGGAGGATTTAAACAAGTTTGTAGGAAGACAGATGAGGAGGAGGAGGAGGAGGAAAACAGGAAAAAAGGAGAAAGAGGTGGGGCAGAAGAGAAGAAAGGAGAGAAGTAAAGAAATAAAGAAAAAAGTGAGAGAAAAGAGAAGGGAGAGAAAAACAAGAGGGTAACTTGCTCAGCACTGGCAGTGAGAGCAAATGCTCTGGCCATTCCCAAGCTCCGCTGCCTGCCACGGTATTCCCCTTATCCCTCGCACCCGCCATCCGGGGGTTTGGCTTCCAGCAGCCGGAATCTCTGACTCAAAAACACACATGGTGCAGAGTTCGCAGCACAGACACACACACACACACACTGAGTGTGCATGTGCATGTGTGTGTGTGTGCGAGCGTGTGTCTAAAACCCCCAGAAAACAGGAACATTTGGGGGATTTCTCAGGTTGTGAAAGGCAGATGGGAAGAAATGCCAGTGGTCGGGTCTATTAAAACGTCACAGACGCCCCGCTATTTGCGCAGGGAAATGTCTGATTATGTATTAAGCATGGAGGCACGAGGGATCTGCTGGGGAAACGGCACGCAACGCAGGAATTTCGGAAAACCATCAAGGAGTCCCCATTCCAACCCTCCCCGCCCACCCCTGCCCTATCCATCAAAGGCAGGCCGAGCAGCCCAGTCTGGGGCTGAGGGAGGCATGTGGGAACGGAGGAGAGGGGGACTTTTATTTAGTGAGCAACATTTCCACCCTCACACCAGCCACCCACCACAGGAACGCTAGCACCTTTCTTGCCTGTGTGAGAAAAACACAGGAGAGGGCCAGGAGAGAGATACTGTAGAGCGGGAATGTATGTGTGTGTGTGTGAGAGAGAGAGATGGAGAGAGAGAGAGAGAGACGGAGAGAGAGAGTTAGACATGATGGGAAGTAAGGTGAATCAGAAGCCCTCATCTGTGGCCCTGTCTACACTGTAAGTCTTTCTCAGCTGAGTGGGTGTGAGACAGGAATCTTGACTGATCTACAGGTTGTTTGTCTGTGTTGGTGTGTGTGTATGATGAACTACTATACCATTGCACTGGTTTGATAGTGACGTGCGTAATGTCTAGGGTGTGGTGAGGGGGCGCGGGTGGATTGAGTGTCTCTGTGTGTGTGTATCCTGTAACATAAATCTGCGTAGGTGTTGCTAGCGTCTGCTAGTGGATTCTCTGTGTGTGTGTGTGTGTGTGTGTGTGCATGTCTGGATGTTACTGGAGACCGGTCTGAGTCCTCTAGCAAACAGTAATCTGTGTGCTGTTAAAGTAGCCATCCGTGTTTACTACTGGCTGTTGATTGAAGTTTATTAGTAGAGGGACGTGTGTATTATTGAAGAGACTACGTCAATCTGACGTAGTCCACCCAATCATACGAAATAAAAAAAAACAAATGCTTGCTCCAAACTACCCTGCTACAATTACGCCCTACGTAGCTCAGTTAATGACCCCGTGCCACAACATCCTTTCCTTTAGACACTAGCTAGCTTTTAAAGCGTAAATAGCCAGGCCTACCCAGTGGCCCGCTTTCGGTCTTTACCTGCAAGAGGCCTCCCTTGAGGTCCAGCAGTAGTTTTGGCTGGCCCAGCTCCGGGCCATGTCCGGGGCTGCCACTGTGTCGGCACCAGCGGGCCTCCAGCTCAGCGCTGCAGGTCAGCGGGCCCAGAAGTGTCCGGTTGCGATCCCTTAGGCCCGTCTTCACCAGCAGGTCATCCACCTCCACCAGCAGAGAGGCCAACTGGAGCGGGTCTGTGAGAGAGGGGGGGAGAGAGAGAGAGAGAGAGAGAGAGAGAGAGGTCAAACTCTTACACACCATTACATCAAACAGAGGTAATATAAGACAGAAACCGACATAGTGACAAACAGACAAATATCGAAAGATTCAGACGGAGACACAGACAGAGACAGACAGGGGGAGGCCCACTGGTCTGGAGTCAGTGGCAGAGTGGAGATGAGGGACTCTGAGTGCCTGCAACAGGAACTGTTGGAGCCCCACAGCCGAGCCTACTGAGAGGGCCAGCGTGATGGATAGTCTTGTTTACTTGTCAAGAGGAGCTTAGGACGGGGCTGTTGTGTGATGCCCTGTTGGCATGGGTTTGCAGACGCTCGGAGAGCAGAGCCAACTTCAGAGGGAGGGGAAAGATGGGAGGGAGGGGGGAAGAGGCAGAGGGGGGGGGGGATCAAAGCTACTGTAAAAAGAGGCCACTTTAAGGACAGAAAGAGATTGAGAGAAAAAAAGAAGAAAAAAGGGAAGATAAAAAAGAGAGAGGAGAAAGACAGGGAGAGACAGAGACATGGGGGAGTAAGACAACGAAAGGACACACAGAGGGGGGGGGGCAGAGACACAGAAAAGGACAGAAGAGGATAAGGGAGAGAGAGAGAGAGAGAGAGAGAGAGAGAGAGAGAGAAATGAAGGGAGGGAAAGGGGAAGGTTCTGTAGAACTTGAGAAGACAGCAGAAGCAAGGACTGAGAGTGAGGCCCAGTGGAGAGCAAGGTTGCCATCAGCAGCCCATAAAGCATTGTGTGTGTTAACTGGAGGTTACCCCGGGCCACTTCCCTGCCTGATGGACGAGGCCCCTGCAGGACGCTGGTGACCGAAGGGGACACAGGGGGGAGGTGGGGATTTGTGTCCAAGCTGTCACCACTCTCTCTCACGGCTGAGAGGTTTGGACGCGCAGTCCACACCGCCCCCAACGCCTGCACCCACGACGGGCGAGTGGGACTGGCCCCCTCAGCTCGTAAATCTCCCATGAGCCTTTGCAGGACACACTGACGTGAGTGCGCGCTCTCTCCCCTTGGCCAGTAGCACACTAGGGCTCCGATGACTAATGCAGTTCGACATGTGGACACTTTCACCGCGGGCCTTTACAAGGAGACAGAGACGGGGCAAAGCGAGACTGCTGCTTGGACTCCCCACCCCACTCCATCCCACCCTCCTCCGCTCCTCTCTCTCGTCCACACCTCCTCCTTTTTCGTCTGTCATGTTTCCTCTCACTCCATCTATTTTCTCCAGCATCTTTGCCTCACTGTTTGCTGATTCCATTTTATGACTCCATGTATTAATGCAAAAGATCAGGTTTTATTTGTTTATTTGTTGGTGTGTGAGTAAAAAATGAAAAGTGTGTTTTTAAATCACTGTGGGGCCAAAAACTTTGCCTCTGTTTTTCTTTTTCCATCTTCCTTCTTTCCTTTCATTCTTTCTTTCTTTCTTTCTGAAGTCTGTAGTCCACAACTGCAGGGGTCTGTCCCCGGTCTGTGTTTATGCAAGGCTGTACCCAGCAGGAGCTGCTTCCCAACAAGAGCATCATCCCCGGCTCCCCCAAGCTGGGCTGCTGGCTCCGAAGAGGAGGAAGAACTTATTCATCAGCGCTGGAGACAAACACACTCAAACTCACACTACACCAGATGAAACTTGGTCATGATTCCACGAGTCTGTTTATCTTTTTTTTTTTTTTTTTTTGGTCTTTAAGACCGGAATATCTAAGACACTGTTGTTGTTTTGTGCTTGACCGTAACCAGGCGTAGAGGTTATTTATGACAGCCCACCACCCCTCAAACAGAATCAAAGATGAAGGAAGAGAGAGAGAGAGAGAGGGAGGGAGGAAGAAGGAGAGAAAGAATAGGAGAGAGAAAGGAAGAGAGAGAGAGACTGTGTGAGAGATCATGTCTTTGAGCATGCTTTGGGAAATCCCTTTTGCGTAAAATGAAGTGGAAGCCACAGAGCATGCTGATGTGTTTCGACCCTGGCCACCGTGACAGGGTTCTTCCAGGATGCGTCATGCACACCACACCACACCACACCACACCGTACCGCAAGCCGGTCAGCGTGACCCCGGCACACACCGCTGAGCAAAAGCACAGCTGTGTTGATGACAGCCTTAACCATTCCACTAATTGAGAGCACTTTAAAGGGGGTGAAATCTTTAGGCTTTGCCAGCGTGGTAGTGCCAGTACTGTATGTCTCTCCTCACTCTTCTTCCATGCTTCTCTTTCTATCTTTATTTCTTTAATATTTGTATCCTGATTGAAATGGGACCTCAGAGTGCCCTGTCTGGCCAGCCCATTTGGTGAGGACGCATCCCGGAGCACCGACCGGGGCTTTGCTGAGCCGAGCTCGGGCCTCCAGACTCTGGCATGTGGACAAATTAGCGTGCGGCGAGCGGCGCGAGTGCGCTGGAATAACAGCAGCAAATTGCCTTCATCCTGGAACGGCATATTTATGGGGAGCCGAGAGCAGAGACTCCGGGACGGACAGGCTGTTATCATGCAATCCCTCACCACTGACAAAACAGAAAAGAGGAGGAAGAGGGAGAGGGGGAGGGAGAGAGAGAGAGAGAGAGAGAGAGAGAGAGAGAGAGAGAGAGAGAGAGAGAGAGGGAGGGAGAGAGAAAGAAAGAGAGAGAGAGAGCTTCCTGAATTTCCCATGCCCTAAAGATTTTCACCACATGGTTGAAACTAAAATCCCCCTGGCACGAAAACCCTAGAGGGGCCTGGCTGGCAATCTACAGGGTATTAATGGGACTCTCGCGGTGACACACACTCTAAATCAACTTGTAAAGTGTGAGTTTGTCTGTGTGTGAGAGTGAGTGCAATGTGCATGTCTTATAATATATATATATAATAAATGTTTGTCTTGATATATGTTCCTAAAAATATGTGTGTGTGTGTGTGAGTGTGTGTGTGTTTTTGGACCCAGCCCAGGCAGATGTCTCTGTTTGCCCTGTTCCAGCCTAAACCCATCACAACCACACTATTAGTTCACTCGGATGCTGCTGTTGCTATTGTTCTTTACCCTCCATCACTTATGTCGTAATAGGAGTCAGCGGGCAGACACACTATGCTAGCACAATAGCTTAGCTTTTTTGAAATATTCCTAAACTACTACGTCTGCCATCATAAATGTTAGTACTGTGATGTTATATGGACGTTAATATTGTCTCTGTTCAAATATGTTGTGCTTTTGGCTTCAGAGTAATCCTACGGGTAATACACGGAGGTTATTTTGCAGGAAGTGATTCCTACATTACAAGATCCGCTGAAACACATGAAAGCACATGCAAAAGGACATCAGTAATGACACAATACAGCGTCAGTTCATACCACAAGAACACCACTGCATTACTCCCAGTATCAGTTAAAGCTCCCTGACACTACTGGTTTACTCACAGCATCAGTCAATGCCTTAATGACGTCAACTGCATTACTCACCGCATCACTTAATACTTGCTGACACCACCACATTACTCAAAGAATCAGTCAGTGCACAGCACAGGAAACGAAAGGATATTACAAAAAAATGATGACCGTGCCCTGGATCTCTGTCCACTGTCCAAACGACAAGCTTGATTAGGAAGCGTGTGTCTGAAAGGGAGTGCAGACATCATCGGGAGATTTCTGTGTGTGTGTGTGTGTGTGTGTGTGTGTGTGTGTGTGTGTGTGAAAAAGTAAGACACCGCAGACTGCGTACCTCTTGTATGATCTCCTGTGTTCAATTGGGTTTGATTAAGTCATGAGAAAGAAGGATAAGAGGAAGCCTGTGAGGATTATTGGGACAGTGCTGTGTCATAATGGGACTCCTGCAGACGCTTTGCAAACACACACACACACACACACACACACACTATACTCGCAACACAAATATGACATGACACGTGACGTTACCACGGTGACTCCAAGGCTTTGTCTATGTCTGGGAAAGCTGTAAAGACAACCCCAGCAGCTGCTGTTGTGTGGGGTCTGGGATAAGAGGAGGGGGGTCTGGGTGAAGGAGGTGTCAGAGGTGGCTCCGTCTTCCTCCCTTCAATCTAGTCCCAGTAGCTTTTCCCACTGGATGTGAGGTGTCCCACCGACATGTAATGGAGTGCATGAGCGTGTTGGTGAGGTCTGGTGTGGTATTCAGGCAATGGGGGCACAGGGGGCAGAGAGAGAGAGAGAGAGAGAGAGAGAGAGAGAAAGAGAAAGAGAGAGAGAAGCAGATGTCAGTGTCTGAGGAGCCTAGACAGCTGGATTCATGGCTGCGCCACTACTGCTGCATGATCTCTGATGCTCTTTTTGTGTGTGTGTGTGTGTGTGTGTGCATGAGCTTGAAATCCCCAATATATAACACACAGGAAACCTCTCAATTTACTCATGTGCAGGCACAAAAGTGTACACATGAACACACTTATGTGCAGTACCCAAACACACACACGCTCATGCGCGCATCACTGACAGTGATTTTTTTTTTACAATCAGCCCCATCTTTGCCTAATCAGTTGGCGCGACTTGATTTAGAGTGCGGCTTGAATTCTGGCAATCCCGCCTGACCACCTCCATAAATAACCCCAACTGCCACATCGGCGCGTAATCTCTCGAGAATCCGCCCCGTACTAGCCTACCACAGCGAGCCTTCAGGGCCACTTCACCTCAGCTCAAAAAAAAGTGTGTCCGAGGAGATGAGATATGCAGGCTGGCCCTATCCTAATTCAGATCTATGTTGCATCTGGGAACTAGGCACTGACGATTTACGACCCAAAACACTCGTCCGCTGACACGGGCTGGGGCTTGAGGAGAGGAAGTGGGTTTCTAGAGTGGGGTGGAGGAGGGGAGCAGTAAAGCATGGCATCACATTCATGGTAATCAGTCCAATTTAAAATGATAGCCAGGCATGATGAGTTGTAAACGTGGTTCTCTGCTTAAATGGGAATGCTGACTACATGCAGGCAAACCACTCTGCTCATCAATTCATACACTCTGTTTCAGATTGCAGAGCAAAAAAATGCATTTTGGCATGTACTTGTTTATGACGACAGTTTTATTTAGTTTGAGCCTGAGGCAAGTAACTTGTTACTTAGGTATTATCCTGTAGTTATATGGATACCTTATTATCTACATAAATGTTTATAACATCCATTAACACATGTGTTGTTTATAGGTCATTACTGTGTTATAACACCACTCACATAACCCAGTGCACAGTGGGTCTGCCCAGGCCTTGCATCTGTCGGGAGTCTGGAGGTCATTTATGAAGGCATTCAATGAACACACTCTGTGTTGGTGCCTCTGATACTGCAGCCAGCCTTGACCCGAGCACGTAACAGCTTTGTTAATGGCCTGTTTGGAGGAGATACGCAATCAGCTTGCATTAACCGGGAGGTAAGTGATGAGGCTGACATCTCTTGCCAAAGGAGGGTTGAGCACGTTATTTCACTGCCACTGCTGTCTGGTCCTGGTTCGGGCCAAGACAGCGAATGCATCTGATGGCCCGCTCAGGGAAACCCAATGCCTTCCACTAACTAGAGTAAACAAACTGACATAAACTAAAGGCAATGTACACACTCTGTGAAAGAAAACAACTAATTAGCTCATAGTCTGTGTGTGTGAGCATGTGTGTGTATGACCCTTCTACTATGAGTGAAAATGGCACAAATCGAAGACACAAACATCAGCGCTGATTCCTTTGTCCTTAATGGGTGGCACATGATGGACTCATCAAAGTAGAGCAGACTCTGTTCTATTTAGGATGGGGTTGGGGTTGTGGAGGAGCGGGCCGGGGGGCTGTAATGGCTCACTGAGGGATTATGAAGGGTGGAGGGGAGATGGAGGGTGGTGGCGCTGGGCGCTCATATTACAGCAATCCAGATCCATCTGCTCCTTCCTCTCCACTGTTATTTTTCCCCCCTCTCTCTCCCTCTCTCATTCTCTTTCTCTCTGTCTCTCTTTCTCTCTCTCCATCTCTCTTTTATATGAACTACAAATGCACCTCCACCTTGGGGACCATCGTGAGGAATTTGCTGTTGCACTGCTTTTCATTATCGGCGGATCCGGTAACACACCTCACTGTCAACCTAATCCCCTTTTACTCCGTCCTGTCCCTGGCAGAGGCGTGCCACGGCCGCGGCCCCGGCTGTCGCCTGCAGCCCCGGGACTCCCGGGAGCCTCCAGATGTTTCGGGGGCCTGATGATGGGGCTCCTCAGCCTTGCTGCTGATGGGGGTGTTGGAGGAGACACAATGCCCCCACCCTCACAAGTGTCCCTCACCAGTTGATTTGTGGTCTGTCTCCCTTTCCATCCATCTCTTCCCCCCCTTACTCCTTTTTATCATCCACCTTTTCCCTCTCTCTCTATCTGTCTCTATCTACCTCTCTCTACCTTTCTGTGTCTGTTTCTCTCTCACCCACCTTTTCTCTCTCTCTATCGGTCTCTATATACCTCTCTCTACCTTTCTGTCACTGTTCTGTGTTTCTTTCTCCTTCCTTTTTTCTCTATCTATCTATCCATCTATCTATCTATATATTGCTCCTTCTATCCATTTGCCCTCCTATCTCTTTCCTTCCATCTCTCTTCATTTTCTTTCTCGCTCTCTACCCCATCTGGCTTTCCTTCCTTCTCTATCATGTTTCCTCCTATTGGCCTTTCCATCTGTACATCTCTGTCCTTCCCTGCGTATCGCTCCGTTTTCCTCTCCCTCTCTCCATCTTTCTCCTGCCCTTCGGTGGCATGTGTGAGCTGAGCTGGTGCATTAATCCGCGTCCGGCTTGGGAGACCAAAGAGGAAGGCCGAGTGGTTTTCCTGGCCTGCTATTCCTCATGAAGGACTTGTCCCCGGAGCATCATTCCCACTGAGTTATGGAGGCCCGGCCTGGAGCGCTCACACACGTGTGGGAATCCCAAACTTCATCATCATAAAACACATCCCCGGGTATCAATTCAGGGGCCTTCTGTTTTTCAAACGGTGAGGAGAAGTTTTGATAGCGACTGTAAAATAAATATCTGCGGAATGATTGAGGGCGTGTGTAAAAGTTCAAATGCATAAAGGCGAGACGTCCATCTCCCCCCGTGCTAAAACATTTTCTCGTTGACAGGGTAACAAAATACCTGTCAAAATCTGTGAGCATGTAAAAAAAAGTAGCTGACTTCAAGCGTCTGCCTTTATGACAGACGTAAGTCTTTGTCGTAGGTAGGGACTTTACGACCAGCACATGAGCAGATGGATCTATCTATTCATCACATTAGTGATAAAAACATCCCCTCTCCATCCCCAGCAACCCTGTCCTGCGGCACCGGGCTGAACTCTCCGAGCGGTGGCCGAGGCTTTGATTGAGCTCGGTGTGCTGGCCGATCCTCCAACACCCCTGCTCTGCATGACGACAGCATTAGCTCTCTCACACTCGCAATAATTTGTTCAATCCCCTCATGAGAGACGGAATGAAAAAGACGGAGAGAAGAAAGAAAGACAGAAAAAAAGAGGGAGTGAAGGGAAAGCAGCGAGGGAGGAGAGAAAAATGAAAAAAAAAGAGAAAAAGAAAAACAAACGGGAGAACCCTGTGAACTCTAGGGGCGCGTGGGCTCAGTGGAGGCTCTGCTGTGTGCTGCTAACTGAAGCAGGTTGCTCTGGGCTGGGGAGCGCGGTGGCAGGCTTCCACTCCTTCTGTTTACAGTAAACAAATGGCATGCTGGGTGATGCATCTGTCCCTGACAGCTCCTAATGGCAAGAACAAGGGAGGTGGGGGGGAGGGGCATGCTAAAAATAGACCCCTGAATATAAGCGAGGGGACACAGAGGAATTAGGTGGGTGGGTAGTTAAGGAGGTGGGGGTCATTTTCATACTGTTGTGACACAAAGAGACTCGTTCCCTCTCATGTTCTCTCTCTCTCCCTCTGCAAAGTTTTTCCATTGTTTTGCAGCGCGGAGTGTTTTTCGACTGTGTTTATCAAAGTCAACACATCAAACGAGGACAAAAGCTGCAAAGCTGGTGAAAATCAGCGCGGGCCGCAGCCGCTCGTATTGTCTCATGGCGGAGTTATGTCGACTCAAGTAAACAAGTGCAAATTGTTGAGGTTTTAATTAAAATTTTCGACAATCATTTTATCTGAAGTAACCCTATATAATAACATCTGCGCCACAGATGCAAGAGTGTGAGGCTTCCAGCTCTCTCTCTCTCTCTCTCTCTCTCTCTCTCTCTCTCTCTCTCTCTCTTTCAGTCCCCTCCCTTCTCAAACACCCCCTTACCAGAGAGAGAGAGAGAGAGAGAGAAAAGAAAGAGAGGGAAAGAGAGGGAAAGAGGACAAGAGGAAGGAGACAGATTGAGACAGAAGAGAAGAAAATGAAGAAATGGAGAAGAAAAGATGGCATAAAAGGCGTAAAAAAATGAAAATTGACAATGCATAAACAAAACATGAGTAACATAAGAAAATGAATAGACAAGGATGGGGAGAGGGATGGGAAGCACAAGGCTGGTAAAACCTCTCCTGTTTGACCCCAGGGTGGACAGTTTGCTGAACCTGAGGATGACAGAACCTCAGCCGGGTCGCTCCAAGTCTTTGATGGAGAATGAAGGGCTGCACTGGACCCAAAAACAACACCCAGGCTGGTGAGCATGCAGCATCCCAGGAGACAGTTGTCTTTGGCAGGGGAAGCTTACTTCAGATGTGGGCAAGAAAGGAAGCGTTCAGGGGGCACACAGCACATTTTGGCTCCTCAGCGTCTTTGCCTGGACTCTGGTCCAGAGCTCAACCTGCCCAGCTAGATGAGGCCTGACACCGCTGTCAGGACTGGATGGGACAAGATTGGGATGAAAGATGTCCTCATCCTGGCAAAAGACTTTAAATTTAAAGCCAACTGTCAATCTAGTACAGACTTTTAGTGCGCTGGAAACCATGATTTTAACAGGCCTACTTTGGTGGGGCCAATTTATTTACTTTCAATTAGAAAACATCAGCAATGCGCTGAAGTTGACGGTACGAGTTGTGTTGAATTAGAATCGGGGACTAGTCCTCTAATGTTCCCTATTTTTGTGTTCCTTTTTGTCCCACCACTACCCTTCTCTTTCCCCCAGAACCTGAGCCAGAGGCATGGGATCCAGTTTCGGCAGGATCAGGTCATACTTGCCTAGTTGCATCCTGGTGCTGGTCCAGGACGAATGACAGTGATGCAACATGGGCCATTTCCTGCAATCTATCAGCGCGGCTTTGTTGTGGCTCACCGCGGAGCCATTCGCCCCGAGCCCAGCTCTTTGGGGTCAGATGATGGGGGGGCAGGGGGTGGGAGGGGGTTGCTGACTGGGTGGAGGGGCTGAGGGTCTTGGATTTCCTATTGGGGTAAATAAAACAATGCGCTTCCTTTTCAAGTCGTATTAGATAGTGTGGCCAGTGCAGGGATGGGGCCCCGACTGGTTCGTTTTAAGTTTTTTCTGTTCCAGCGTGCGGATTTAGAGGAGCAAAGGTTGAGGAAACACAGTTAGCCTTCGCCAGGCGCCCAAACAGAGAGCTGTTTAGGAGGCACTCAAAGGGCCTCCATCAGCAGGGATGTTAGCCGATCTCAAACAAGCTGTAATAGCTTGTAAAAACAAAACAAGCTGGAATGATAGCTTAATAGCGGTAATACAAAAAAAGAGAGATCAGAGGTTGTGTGTGTGTGTGCGTGTGTGTGTGTGTGAGTGTGCATTTTGGAGTGGAGTTCTGACTGACCTGTGAGTTTGGGCCCGTGCCTCGTGGCGAGGCTGGCCTTCATTCCCGACACAGACACCGTCAGGCTGGGTCGCGATGGGTGAGCATCTGTCTCCATGGCGACCACCATCTGGACGGTGCGGATCGAGACTTTGTGGAAGGGCTGAAGCACTCGTAGGGAGCTCGTGTGACCCCAGGTCCTGGATGGGGACGGAGGGGTGGAGGTGCGGGGAGAGGCGGATTTGCCCGGCGAGGACTGAGTGCTGGGAGCTCGTCCTGTGTCCAGGTGCTCCACGGCTTCGGGGAAAACCTTCCTAAGGAATGCCTTGGCCTGCTCCAGCTTGGCAAGTGTTGGGTTAATCTTCAGTGGACGAGAGAGCTCCAAGTTCAGCTCCGCTGTGTAAAAAAAAAAAGAAAAAAGAAAAGAATTAACCAAAAATAGTGGTGTTACGCACAAAGATTTTGTTTTCCATAATTCACAGAACATAGTGTGTCCATCCTGGACTCAACATCTGTTTTCAGACATTGCACAAGCGTCAATCAAATTGAACGAGGAAGACTTTAAACGCCAGAGACAAAAAGCCTACAAATTTTAATTTGTGGTTGAACCCAGCATCGGAAGGAACCAATTGAGGTGAAGAGAGCTGATTCAGCAGAGGCGGTAACAGCCCCAGCTGGGAGCACACGAGAGGGTAAAGCCCAGGCCATTGGTACTGAGGAAGAGGAGAACAGGTATGCAGGTCACACCGTCCTCATCCAATTTCAGGAGGGGAGAAAAAAAGTCGTCAATGGCACACGCCAGGGATCATGCAGCTCTTCGGTAGGAATGGCGTTAAAGCTCTGCAGTTCAGTGGGGTATTATGGGATGGACGAGCTGGCCTCAGGGCCCTCACTCCATGATCGGCCTTTTCCACTTGGCCCTTCACATCTGCCTCTGTGTATGGGTACAGTATGTGTATGTTTGTGTGCGTGTCTGTGTTTGTGTGTATGTGTGCATGTGCGTGTGTGAGTGTGTGCACGCTCATCAGCGGTTGCTTGTTTGTGGGGCTTAAGTGTGTGATTCCCTGTCTCCTGTGAAGGTGGAAGTGGAGGCGGACATGGTTGGGATGGGATCCAGACGAGAACATCCCCGCAGGCCGGGAAGCAGTAACTTGCCTTGTATATACGTGTGTGTGTGTGTGTGTGTGTGTGTGTGTGTAGGGTGGTATGCGGGTGTGTGGGGAGGGGATGTGGTAGGAATTCACGTTGCAGCAGGGTTTATCATTTCCAGCTCACTTATCATCAGGCAGTTTCTAGTGTCGTAATAAAGAGCTTGTGTGTCCACCACCTCGTCAAGCCCGCCCCCACCCTTATTCTCTCTCTTTCTCTCTCCCTCCCTCCCTCCCTATCTCTCTATCTTCTACCCTATCTTTTTCCTTCTCTCCTTACCCCCCTCTCTCTCTCTGCATGTCTATGGGGACCTGCTGAGTCGCAGCTGTTGCTGCTTCTTAGGGCAGAGGAGAACATGGATGGTTGTGATTAGAGCCAAGGTGGTGTGTGAGGGATGATGGGGGGAGGGGTGGGGGGGAATGGGTCTTATTACCTGTTTAACCTGTCAGCCACACACCTGTGTCTCATACAGGACGGGATGGATGCTACCGATCCATTCTCAAACCAGGAGGGGAGTTCAAACACACACTCGCCTCAAAGCTGGATTCTGTTTACTCTCGAGTCTGTGTGTATGTGTGTGTGTGTGTGTGTGTGTGTGTGTGTGTGTGTGTGTGTGTGTGTGTGTGTGTGCGCGCGTAAGTATGTTCTGTATAATTTATGTGGGCAAGCCCAAAGTTTTTTAGAGTTTATGGACTTGGTTGAGAGATGTCCTTGGCATAGAGAAAAGCATTTCTACAGTACTCAGTTCCCTTGTTTTATTCAGTGTGAAAGGATTATGATGGGAGCAAGCAATTGGATATTTGTGAATATTGGAGTGAAATTGTGACACTTCTTTCATTCTGAAATGGTAAAACATGTCAGTAGGATAAGTTAATCTGCACTATGCTCAACATGGTTTCTGAAAGACTTTTGATGCATGTTAGAACATTTTATGTTCTATTTTACACACACACACACACACACACACACACACAATATACTGTATGGGTTTGTGTGTCTGCATATAAGTGCAAATGTATGTATGAATGTATGTATTGTCACATTTACTGTATGGAATGTGTTGTATGCAAATAAAGTACATATAAGACTAAATCTGGCTAGAAACATAGTAAACAAATGTACATTATATTGACATTCAAAAATCCTTTCCCATAATGCAAGACATATAGTGTATTTGTAGTGAGAATTCTTTAGAGGTAGTTTTGCATTGAGTCTGTTTAAGGGTCGTAGCCCACGAGCCTTTGGGAGGCTCGGAAACAGCAGCACAATTTTCCCCGGAGGACTCCAGGAATGGTGTTCACGGCAGAGCTCCCGTCCGCTGCTCGGGCCTCCCATCCTGGGCCACATCTGCTACGAGCCTCCCTCTGTGCTCCAGGCTGACGCTTGACTGAGCGGATCATCCCTCTCCCTCACTCCTCCCCCAACCTTTACTCATCCCCTCTTTCTGTCTCTGGAGCCATGTCAAAGAATGATTCTTTACAGAACCCTAATAAAAAAAAAGCATGGCATTATACGGCCACATGGAGACCCGTGTCATCAATGTCTGTCCAACGTTGTGTGGAGCAGCTAAGTGAAGTGCCTCACAGCAGGCCTGCGCGGTACCACCTCCCCCTACCTCTCTTCCTCTCCCTTCCGTCTGTCCTCTGCCGCTCAGAGTTTCCAGAGCTACACGACCCACATACTGTAGACTCAGAAGAAGGATGGTGGACTATGCATGAGTCATTTCAGGGGCTGGCATTTGGAGATAAATCTAAGGTAAACAGGGAGACGGTGATATGCTGAGGTGGGAACTATTCGCTCCTCATGTCTGCCTCGAGACACTTTAATTCACTTCTGAGCAGGGAGCCTTGGGCAGGGTGTGTTAGCGTGTGTGTGTGTGTGTCTGAGAGGAAGTGCTGTAGCACTTCAGACTACTGTGTATTGACACATTTAACTTGAGCTACCTTCAAAAGGTGCCATTTATAAGCTGCTTGGCCGGCCGTGCCAAGAAAAGAACGGAATGGAGTGGAAAAAAAAGAATGAAAGAGGTGAGGCAGAAGAGGAAGGAAATTCCTCCAAATGAGAGAAAGATGGCTGTGCTTCCTTCTGCACAGGAGGGTGAAAACCAACAGAGTTGTGCGTGTCTGTGTGTGTATGTGTGTGTGTGTGTGTGTGTGTGTGTGTATGCAGGGCTGAGGGAGACTGTGTGAGCGACACTAAGCCTTGATTAGGAACACCTTGTGCACTGGTCTACCACTAAATGCCAGCAGAGTGCCATAAAGCCACCTCCACCCACCTGCCCACACCCACACACACACACACACACACACACCCATGGCCTAAGGGCAGTGAGACTCTCAGAGGTCTAGATGTAAGGCTAATCTAAAGCAGTTGCCAGAACGCCCTGGTGCTGGATGCACTGTGGTGTCCGGATCCATTAGTGGCTAGAAGAGCGGGACATCAAAGTCAGCCACAGAGAGCAAGAGAGAGAGCGAGAGAGAGAGAGAGAGAGAGAGAGAGAAGCACTGGATCACATGGAGCCCTGCTCACCATGGTCCTAACTGTGCCCTTTAGGAGGTCAGGCAACTGTTGAACCCCTGGTGACCCCTAGGGTGGAAGTCAGCATAACTCCGCGGCCATTAAATATGTGTGGCAACATCTTCCATCTGCCCCTCCTCAATAGGGTGGACTACCTCAGATAGAGTTCCCTGACAGATAGGGAAGATTCTCTTGGGATAGTCAGTCACTTTTCTCTCTCTCTCTCTCTCTCTCTCTCTCTCTCTCTCTTTCTCCCCCTATCACTTGTTATTCCCACTCTCTTTTTATTTTTCCTGCGAGTGCGTTTGAAGGCAGCTGGCGTCAGTTGAGGGCAATGACACATCATATGCCTCAAATTAGACGTCTTCTGGAGGATCCTGCGGGGCAGGGCCCCTTGTATACAGTACTGACAACACTTCTCCCACCCGGCGTGCCTGACACGATCCAGGAACACTCGGCTGTAATGGTTCCAATTTGTTTCAGCTAATTTATTACCTGCGCGTGTTATTGCTGTGGGGGACTTTCTCCTTGCCTTGCTTTAAGTCTCCCCCCAGCCAACCACACACACACCCACCCACTCATCCACCCACACACACGCACACACACACACAGACACACACACCTCTTCTGTAAGTGGTAGCTGTTATTTCTCCAGCTTCTCTCTGGGCTGACCCTCTTTGAAGCGGAGGACTTTGAGCCGGAGGGGGGTTGCTGGCAGGACGGGCCAGGAGCAGATGAGAATTCTGGGAGTTGGGATGGGGCTGCTGCCAGTGGTCAAACCTTGAACCAGTGCAGCCTGGTTGCAAAGGTTCCACTCCCGTTCTCTCTCTCTCCCTCTCTCTCTCTCTCTCTCTTCTCTCGCTCACTCCTTCCTCCTTCCTCCCTCTCCTTCCTGCAGAGCAGAGCAAAAACTGGGCTGGATACTCTCACCCTCCACCTCCCCTCTCTCCCTCTCTCTCTTTCTCCCTACATCCCTCCATCTAAGTGCTATGTGTTGTGGTGTTCCAAAAGCCCCGTCTCTCCCCTCCATGCTGCCCTATGTGTGGTGAGCAGCAGGCGGCCCCCCTGGCCAGCATCCTTGAGCCCAGGCCTGGGACTGGTCTTGCCATGCCTTTGGAGTATATGCTTGGTGAAATTACCAACATATTGCTATAAACACTGTGTGTGTGTGTGTGTGTGTCTGTGTGTGTGTGTGTGTGTGTGTGTGAGAGAGATCAGGAATTTGAAGGCTTCATGGGTGAATGCAGGAAACTGCTACGCCAAACAAAGAGCCAGATGGGAGGTTGGGGTTGGTGGGTATAACAAGAGCTCTACCTGTCCAGGAACAAGACCTCCCCCTATTGTAATTAGCTGTGAAGCTGTTAGCTGTGCTGGAGATGTATGTAGGGGGCCTTGGCCCGCGGAATTCTCCAGAAGACGTCTAATTTTAGGCATATGATGCGTCATTGCCCGCGACTGTAGCCAGCTGCCTTCAAACGCACACGCATGAAAAAGAAAAATAGACTGGGAATAACAAGTTATGGGCGAAAGAGAGAAATCCCAAGAGGATCTTTTCGGCCTGTCAGAGAGTTCGTTGTCTAATTGAAGGTAGTCCCACCTGCAGGCCACCCTACCGCAGAGGAGTGGAGCTCATTCTCACCCTGGGGTCACCACACACACGCACGCACGCACGCACACACACACACACACACATGTGTGAGCGCGCACGCACAGGCCCTGTGCATGTGGCATTTGAAATGAAAGAAATAGAGAGAGAAAGAGAACAGAGGTGGGAGGATGCAATAAGAGGAAATGATGGAGAAAAAGAGCAGAGGAGAGGAGTGGAGTGGAGTGGAGGGGAGAGGAGAGCAGAGGAAAGAGAAGAGGCCCTGGAGGAAGCAGCGGAAGCCAGAGTCACACTCAGCTAAAACGCCTTCCCATGAGCCCTCTGGGCCGCAGGTGTGGGCGGAGCAGCCCTGTGTGGTCCAACCGGAGGGATAGAAAGAGGGGTCATGGAGGGGTCGCACAGAGAAAGTGCACTGAAGTAAAGCAGTCTCCATAATGGCCTGTCTTCTGTCTCAAACCCCAGAGTGCATTGACTGTGTCAATGTGTATTTGTGTGTGTGTGTGTGTGTGTGTGTCTGTGTGTGTTTCTAGAAAAAAAGAGCGAGCTATACACTATTTGCATGTAACTATGTATATGTGACACATGTACAGTATTGTGACTGAGTAAGTTTGTGTGTGTGTGTGGGTCTGTGACTATGTACGCACATCTGTGTGATGTGCGTCTCTGCGAAGTTTTCCAACTGCGAAAACTTCACTCTAACTCCAGCGGCCCAATTATATTTTATGCATCTGTAGCAAAGACACATGTTGCCGTGATGTAATTGGTGCCATTATGTTGTTAATAGGCGTCATTAGGGAGCAAACATGCGTGTGCGCGATGGAGACTGGGAGCGTTTGTTCCAGAGCCCAGTGATCTTGTAAGTGTTTATGCACGTATCCAGCAGAGGGCTGGAACCCAAAGACCTGCATGACCTTACAGCAACGGCAGGAAATTGTGTACATCCGCCAGCGGGTGCATCCAAGTGTCCACACATTTGAGCAATGCTGTTAGTTAAAAATTTGATCATGTACTGTATGTTGTGTGTAAATCATTAAATACAATAAAATACAAAGAGTAAAGTATAATACACTGATCAATTTTGGGGGCAAATGCACCGAGCATTGAGTGTGTGTGTGTGTGTGAGAGAGAGACAGAGTGTGCAAGAGTTAGTGTGTCTGTGTGTGTCTATATGCAATCATATGAGTTGGGTGTACTGTATGAACAAAGTGCGTCACATGTGAGTGAGTGTGCTTTAGTCTAGCTAGATTGAGCAAGGGTGTCGATATGTGCGCTGTGTCCTCAAAGACTGTTGGACTCAACAATACAATAATCAATTTTTTGGACATCTACACTGAGCATTGGGTGTGTGTATGTGTGTGTGTGCATACGTGAGATAACATATGACAAACATTAAGTGTCTGTGGTGTGTTTGAGTTATTTTGTGTGTGTGTAAGCTGCTACAGAGTGCAGTATTGTGTGAGCCCATATGGACAGAGACATCAGGCCTGTCCCCGGTCTCCTGTTAACCTGTGGAACGGATGTGGGCTAGAGCATCCGTCCCACTTCCCCTAGCAGTCACACACACACACACACACACACACACACACACACACACACCCCACACACACACACACAATTACTCGATCTAAGCCAGGCTTCCCATCTGCATTGCAGGTAGCCCCATTAAATCCTTGAAGACACTTCTGGCTTGTCATAATGGCATCACATATAATAGCAAGCCAATAACTGTCCCTACAAAAGCCCAGTGTTTCCTCCACCTCCATAACCTCCTGGGAGTGTCCCTTTGAGAAAGGGAGATAGGGAGAGAAGGGGAGAGGGAGAGAGAGAGGGAGAGAGAGAGAGAGAGAGAGAGAGAGAGAGAGAGAGAGAGAGAGAGATAAAGAAGGAGAGAGAGAGAAAGAGGGAGGAAGAGAGAGAGATGCCTCTCCAGGAGCATTGCCAGGCCAGAGCAGGTTCATTCTCAGGCTGAAGGGCTGGGTGGGGCTGGGGGTGGAAGAAAGGCCCTTTGACGGGTGAAGGGGATTGTGGGTAAGACAGCTCTGGGGAGAGGAGGTTAAGTGATGAGGCTCTCTGCTTCCTGCCACATGTGCGTGTACAAACACACACGCACACAAACACACACACAGGCTGCACTTTAGTGTCCCTCTCTGGGACGGCCACTCTCATTCACCAGAACACACACTTCCTCAAACAGCAGGCACACAAAGGCTACTGTACTCACATACACACAAACACTATCTCTCTCAGACACACATACACAGAGACAGTAACAGTCACTCACCAGAACACTCCCTTCCTCCAACATCAACCACACAATGGCTACTGTAGTCACACAGTCCACAGAGGAATGCTGAATCATTGCGTGGAAGAGTGTGTGAGGGTTCGGAGTTGACAGTGAGTGAGAGTCTGTGTGTGTGTGGGTTGGGTGACAGGGATAGAAAGTCAGAGAGCAACTCCAAAAAGATACAAACAAGAAAACAGAGGACAGTGTGTGTGTGTGTGTGTGTGTGTGTGTGTGTGTATGTATGTGTGTGTGTGTGTGTGTGTGCGTTCATATACCTGGGCCGTTAAGAAAGTCTTTGATCTGCAAGGTGAGCAGAGGAGGGGGGATCCCTGTGCGGCTGTCCGCCTCTCCTGGTACTGTCTGCAGCCAGTACACACTGTAGTCCAGAGCCTCCGGAAGACTTTTCCCTTGGTCTGGAGAGAGAGAGAGAGAGAGAGAGGGGGGGGGGGGGGGAGAGAAAGAGAGAGAGAGTCAGTCTCTGAAGGAACTTGTGTCTCTTCCTGTCTCTCATTCATTCTTTTTTATGTGAATAATTATGTGAAATGTGATTTTCTTTTTCAAATTCTCCCAAATACTGAATGTTCTCAATTCTTTTTTGCCATAAAAATTGCCCTTCCATGGCATTTTATTAGCGTTAGACTTCGAACATCTCTCCTCACCTGTGCACTTGTAGCTGGGGGCCACGCCCCGTAGGGTGACATCGAAGACGGACAGCTCCAGCCTCTGCTTGCGGTGGTGGCAGGAGAGCAGGGCGGAGGGCTGGAACACCTGAAGGTAGAGCAGCGGCTCCAGCAGGCCGTCGCCCGCGCCCCTCCGCCCGGGCTGCCGCACCACCGTCACCCCCAGGGCCTGGCGCGCTGACGAGCGGCTAGGCGCCCCCAGGCCCTCCAGGGACAGCAGCCCCCCGCCGGGGGAAGGGTGTCCAATCGCGGCTGCTGAGGGAGCGTTGCTGTTCAGGAGGTCCTCCGCTGTCAGCGCAGAGAGGTCGGAGGTCACTGCAGGGGTGGGAGGGGTTGACGGCTGAGGAGGATGGTCGCCCTCGGGCATGTTCAGGGCACTTTTGCTCGGACGGTCGCCAGTGGTGGTGGTGGAGGTGGTGGTGCTGGTGCTGTCGGAGGTGGAGGCGGCTGGTTTGGGGGCGGGGACCGAGGCGTAGGTCATGAGCGCCATGCGGCCGGCGGTGAGGAAGATGTCGAAGGGGATAAAGCTCAGGTTCTTGGTGATGGTGGGCTGCCGCGAGGGTCGGGCCAGGCGGTGCTGGCTGGCGCCGCTCTGCTGCTCGATCTGGACTATGCGCAGGCGGGCACTGTCACTGCCAAAGCCACTGTCCTGGGCACCGCCGCCACAACCACCCCCGCCGCTGCCAGTGCTGGGTCGCGACACACTTTCAGCCTGACCGGGGGCAAAGGACAGGGTGCTGTACTGCATCTGACTGTGTACCTGTAAGACACACACACACACACACACAAACAACAAAAATGTATGTATTTAAACATCTAAATACATATATATACATATATTACATATATTAGTTAAAATTTCTTAAATGAATCTTACTTTGTAGAACACACTATTGTGTGAGATAGTATTTAACATGTTCTATAGGTTACAGTGGTGCATAGTGCCACATATTCAGAGTCAGTGCCAGACCCTAAAGGTTGTTGCTCTTATTTCTCTGCCGTGAAACCGGATGAAAATTTCGTCACCCTCCACAGAGACAATAAATGTGAGCTTGAGGCCCGTGTCTATGAGGGTCCGAACCCTGCAAAAAGAGCACGACTTCTGACACACAAGCCCCAAGGTCTCCGTGGCAATAGGCCTGATATTCCACGTCATTTAAAAGAGCCCTCTTAAGCCCTCTTAATGGTCCTGTCTGTGCTCTGGACGGGAACAGATGGAGCTCTATTTGTCCCCCCAGTCCTACATAAGGCGCGGAGGACGGGCTCTCCCAAGACAAACGTCATGGGTGTTAAAAGAGTTCACACATGAAGCCCACGAGAGCGCTGGGGGTTTAAGGGCCTACGTAACCCCCGGGCACTGCCACAGGAGGAGAGAGAGAGAGAGAGAGAGAGAGAGAGAGAGAGAGAGAGAGAAAGAAAGAGAAAGAAAGAGAGAGAGAAGGAGAGAAAAAGAAAGTGAGAGAAAGAGGGAGAGAAAGAGAGGGGGGATTTGATTGAATCAAATAAAACCAGTGTTTTTCAGCTACAAGGCTACAACCATGTAATGCCTTTGTTAACACAGGCGCAAGCTTTAGGGAGAACATCCTCTGCCTGTGACATTGCGCTGGTCATGCCAAGTGGTTTTAGGCTCAAAAGTTTCCTCATTGCAACATTACATACCAACTCGAAGTGCTAGCAGGTGTGTGTGTGTGTGTGTGTATGTCAGTGTGGGGAGGTGGGTGGGGGTTGTGGGGGGTGCCAAGCACATCTTTCTGCTGCTTGCAAACTCTTCCTCTGCTGCACACATTCATCTTTTTCCGTGCCGCAGTAAAATAAACCAGGTGAGTGAGAGGAGACATCAGTCATCCATGCAGCGAGCCCGACTCACTAGAATGTTCCCTACTGTCCACTCTGAATACTCAAATCCTCAGAAGAGCAAACAGTAGCTCTTAGCATGACACTGTGAGTGCTAAGTAATGGTATTAGGTCTACTGTAGGTTTCAAAATACTAACACACCCCAGTGTGTGTGAGTGTGTGTGTGTGTGTGTGTGTGTGTGTGTGTG
>JAGFZM010005278.1:7306-23863 GCA_017657215.1 Limnothrissa miodon | reverse complement strand
CTGCATACAGAGTTTTGTAAAAACATCCTCAAGGTGCAAAGGAATACACCTAACAATGCATGCAGGGCTGAATTGGGCCAATACCCCCTATTAATTAGAATAGAAAAAAGAGCCATCAAATTCTTTCAACACTTTAAATCTAGTGACCCCAATTCTTGTTGTTTTAAAGCCCTGGAAAGCCAAGAGATGTGTACCAAAATAAGTCCTCTCATTAAGATGGTCTTGAGGCTCACAGGAAATAGCAATTCTCAAGACCTAGCCACCCTTGCACAAAACATCCAACCCACTAAACTGATAAACACAGAAAAACAAAATTACCTATTGTATTGGAATGAAACAACAAAAAAACAACATAAACTTCAATGTTATTTGGCTCTAAATAGAAACTATACTGTGGCACCCTACCTGTCCACAGTAACAAACACCAAACAGCGAAAAACCTTGAGCAGATACAAATTAAATAGCCATACGCTGGCCATAGAAAAGGGCAGACACAGGCAAACCTGGCTGCCCAGAGAAGACAGACTTTGCACCCACTGCAACCAAGATGCCTTAGAGACAGATTACCATTTTCTTGTGAAATGCTGCCAATGGAAAGATAAATGCGACCAATTCTTTTCAATATTTAACACTATATAGATTTCCAGAAACTATCAGAAATAGAAATCCTAACAATACTATTGGGAGAGAAAAAAGAAAGTGCAGAAGTCGCAGGAAGATATGTAGATGCTTGCCATATAGAAAGAGTTGCTTCATCAGTGAAACACTTGAAAAATCAACACACACAAACACATAAACACACACACACACAATGTATGTATACATGAATGACTAACTATGTACTATGTAACTAAATGTTTTGGCAATACGAAGTGTATTTTGTCATGCCAATAAAGCTCTATTGAATTGAATTGAGTGAGAGAGAGAGAGAGAGGGAGAGAGAGAGAGATAGAGAGTGTGAGAGAGAGAGAGAGCAATAATTTTAGAGCAGCCAAGAGAGCCTGTACAGCTGTAAGTGTAGTGATGAAGAAACAGCAGAACAGAGTTGATTTCATTTCTCCATAGAAATTATTATGTGCTGCAATACATTTGGAATGATTGAAATACCTCTTTATTGGCATTCAGGACACACTATGCAAGTAGTGTCGATGTCTTGTGAGATTGCCATAACCCAAAAAACCAGTTCCTCATTGCAGCTGGGTGTGTTGCAGGAGCGGTCCAAAACTGACATTCTAGCCAAGCAGTTGCACCAGGACAGATCTGTGGCATATCCTCTGTCTGGAAATGGATTTGATTAACAAGTGTTTGAAATGGATCTTCATCCTTTTCAACGCCATTTTCGCAGTAAGTTAATATATCAGCCTGGATGAATGTGGAGATTTTACTCAGATCTGTATGTAATTGACTTTCAACAGCTTTTTAGAAACTACAAGAAGCTATACACACTGTAAACATTAGGAATGAACTGCCATACATTTTTTCACCATTGGTTTCATTTCTAGCTCATAGGCCTTTATATTGCTGTAATGGCAAAGCGTTCAATGTTTGTGGAAATGGTAAGTTCATTTTTGATTGGTTTATTCAGATTTATTACCTCGAAACATTCCAAAATTTAGCCGTTAACAGACACTTTATGCTAAAACAACTTTTTATATGTCATCAGAGTAAGGAGACTGGAAATCTCTGGACAGTAGTCATTTTTGGAGGACTTATGGCAGGAATTTCCATTCTTGGAATCTTTGGTGCCTACAAAGAAAAGAAATGGGCCCTAATCACGGTAAATGAGTGACGTTAGCTGATCTCAATTTGTTGCAGTTTCGGTTTAGCTTGGAAAATCTTTGTGGTCACATACCATCTACTGAACTTAAAGTATTTTAAGGCACACACTTTTATTTGAAACCAATTTTATTCAGAAGTTCCTCTTTACAGTACATTAAAAGTAGGAATTAAAGGGGTTCCTCTTTACATTTAAAGGGGAATTTCCTGATGTTACAATATGTTTTGTTCATTTATCAAAAACAAGCTCAAATTTTGTTTGTAAATGGACCTTTTGGTTGCTTTGTAGATATTTTTGATCTGTCTGATTTTGTTTATGGCAAATCTTATTTTTCATTGGACCCTCTCATCTGTGTGTCACTTACTTCTTTTATCCTTGAATTATAGGCTGATAATGTTGTTACTGTAAATGCATACAATGATTTGTATCCTTGTAGATAATACCTTAATAAATAAAATGAATGATGACTTATTAGATGACTAAGTTACAAAGGTAGAATTTAGAATGGCCTAAATAAATTACACACACAGCATCATATGTACCAGGCTGATGGCAAGGTAAATGATTTCCATTCCACAAAAATCCACACATACAAACACAAATACACATACATAATAAGCACACACACATTCATACACACTTTCATCTTTTAACTCACCCACTTAAATGCACCCACTTTAATGCACTTATAACTGCTCTATAGAAAAGCATTCCGTATGCCTACTTGTCTAAATAGTATTTTTTAATATATATATATATTTGGACAGTTCTCTGTTCTTGTATCTATTGGCATGGTCCTTTGCCTGATTGGGGCTGTTAACACTACTGTTGCAAAGAACTTGGTAAGTGTTTAACTAATTGTATAAATCTTGAAAATCATGCATGGATATGTTAATGGGAATGGGCATGTTAAATTAAAACTTTAATCTCCGAGATCATTGCATTAGGCTACGGCCTCATTAACAATGCAAAGTGCAGTAATTTTGTGCAGAGAATTCAGAAGAGATTTTTAAATATCTTCTCATTGTATCCTTCAAGTTAATCAGAAGATTATATTGAAGAAATGAAAGGAGATGACCTGAATGAGTATATTCGACGTATTCAACAAGAATACAATGTAAGTAGTAGGCCTAATATCAGTAATCTTTTAGCATGTAGGCTAGCTATGTACAATTGAAAATTATATCATGGCATAGATTCAGAAGTTCTGAGTTAAATGTAGGCTAATCATAAAATTTTCATTTGCCAGTGGGAGATGCAGAGAGCAAGTTGCTAATGTTTGTTACTGTCTATGTTAATCATAATGACTGGGAAATAGTCATAGGAATCATAGGAATCTATAGGAATCATTTGGCTGCAACACTTTGAAAACTTCTGCTATAAAATGCTATAATAAGCACATAGCAGCATTAGCTTCAGGAGACTATCTCAATCTGATCAAGACTCCATTATCTATCGACACAGGGAAATCTTACTTAACTGACCTGAGACTGGCCCACTACCCATTTAGGCTACCGGTCTCCACCAAACGTTTTGCTGCAAGGCGCCTTATTTCTCATTCAGTCCCAATTCATCTAAGCATAACAAGTAAACGGACAAATCAATCAAATAACAAGACTGGACACCTTGAGAAAGAGTGGTGCCGCTATGAAGCCTAGATCATGGACGCAAAACAAATAGTCTAGCTTTTACAAATAGCTTTAATAGGCTAATAATGCAACACTCTTTTGACTGTTTTTTTTTTATCATTAGGGAATATTTTCCTGTACAGTGAGCAGTCTATTCGCATTTTCACTGTTCTCTGCTACAGCACGATGGTGCGGGATTAAGGCGTCATCTTTGTGTTGTTTTATTTTTCACTTAACCATGGTAATAATAGAATCAGAATGTTGCCAAGATTCTACTTTGCAAAATTCTGTCTTACAAAAATTCGGTGTTTGCTTCACTCTGTATTAACACTGAGAACGGATAAGATATCTACTGATATTGTCATGGATCGTTTTTCAAATCTTCACAACAACCACTTACACATGAATCGGAGGATTCCCAGCCTGAGAAGAAACAGACCTCAGCCCTACATGCGGCCGACTGAACGCTCAACGTCGGTGTGCCTATATGGTGACATGGAACTCGTGAGGCAAGAGTGGGGCAGGATCGTCTTGTCACTCTTGCCAGCTCAAACAGTGCATAGGCCTACACCGAAATATACACCTGCAATCGAGACGCCTTACTTTCCCTATATTCTCTGGAATATAGTTGAAAATGACGCCTATCGGTCCATCTGGTGGAGCGCCGACGGAACTGCGATGGTTATACATAAAACGATGTTCATTACCGAAATTCTGAAGAAGGACCCGATTGATCACATGTTTGGCACAACAAGCATCAACAACTTCTATCTTCAACTCAACTTATACGGATTTTCTACTTCAAGGTTTGACCCCGAAAACCATAGAAATCCATCAGGCATGGCCATCACTGCCGAGCAGGTCAAGGTAAGTGGCTTACATCACAGCTTTTTGGCCTATACAACATTAGTTGACACACAAAATGATTCTACTTAATCCTGTACGAAAGATTTACGAAATAGTTGGGGTCATTTATCTTTCTTTTGCCGTAGGTCGTAGTCCATCCTTTCTTCCTGAAGAATGGCAGACACCTCCTGGCCCATATGAGGAGGCCCTTTGTGCCTGTTCAAACCTCCCCAGTGCCTGCAGCTTTTGTGAGAGGAATGGCAACACCTGGCTTCCTGCCAGCCCCCAGGATTGGTTTAACTGCAGAGGAGGCCTTGGTGCTGGAGCAGGCTCGGGCCTTTCTAAATGATGAAAGAGTGGTCCAGGCGCTGCAGCCTGTTCTGATCCAGGGACGGGCCTCGATGGATCCCCAGACCCTTGGCCTGACCATCTTGCTGGCCATTTTACAAAACCCCAGATTCATTGAGATGGGGGACACCACCTCTGCAGCTCCATCAGAATTGAATTACATTTCTCTTCGTTAACTATTTTACAATAAATTTCTGGGCAAAAAAAGTACCACTATGTCTTGTTTTCAGTTTAGTACATAGCTCAAACTGACATGCAATTAAAGCATGAGACATTTCATTTTATATGATTCCAAAGCAACTCTGCAAGCACCCTTACACTCTTTTCTGCTGTTAAGCCTGCAAGCCACTTTCTGTTGATTCTAGTACATTCGATCTCTGAGTCATAGGCAACAATCAACTTGGTTATAGAAGGTCTAATTATAATAACTCATACTAATTATACCCTCCCTTCAGTGCATATAATGCATTTATTGCATAAACTATAAGCTGGTTGTTTAATGAGCAGGAAACATCAATAGAAGTCCAGAACATAAATATAATCAATTCATGATTTTTTTCCCCCGGTGATTTAGGTTTAATTGAATGTTGACACAAATGACACAAATCCTCTTAAGGGAAAAATCAGTAACTTTTTAATAACTTGGTAGATTTGCACATTTGACTCCCGTGGTACACCGTAGGTCTAGGCACACAATACTAACCGCAACTGAAAATTAGGATTTTAGGTATGTCCAAAGAGCTGACAAAGTTCCTAAAAACTCACCAGCCTACTCATGCCATATCTAGTATATGAATACCACTAGAGGCAGAAAACGTCTTAACACCATGGTAAGTTTTACAGGAACTACAAAAATCCCTATGAATCCCTTTGGCATGTCCCTTTTAACAACAAACAGCAGTGCAAACACAACCACACAACTGTAGAGAGCTAGACGGACATATACCTAGATGTTCACAAGAATTTCTCTTGATGTAATATTATTGAAAATGTAAATGTATTGTTTTTATACAGCTTGAGTGCTGTGGCACAGATAATGGCTACCAGGAGTGGAGTTCACAGATTCCAGAGTCATGTGTGTGTCCAGATTTGTACCAAGGAACTCCAAAGTGCAAGATGGTACCAGGGTCTACTAGAAGATATGAAGAGGTTTTTTTATGTAAACTATGACTATGTCAGTAATGTCCAATCCATCCTGACCTAAAAGTGATATTGATGTTAATATTCTTTGTTGTTTTTACAGTCATGGCTGTCTCTGTGAGGTATTTCCACTGAGGTCTACAGTGAGGTAAAAGAACCAATATTGGCTGAACCTGAAGGAACAGATAACAAAACATATAGTTAACCAAAAACAAAGTTTTCAGATGTTTGTGAACACACTTTTTTATGATTCTTCTAATACATGGGACCCTAGCGCAAGGGAAAAAAATTCAAAAGACTAATGTTTTGATGATCAGCACCTGTTTTTCCTTGGTTCAGTCTATAGAAGTGTGACAGGACCCACTGGAAAGTTAATTTGGCTGTTCTGAGTGTTTCCCAAATATGCTAATATATAGTTTTCAAGAGAAGATGGTCTGAAAAACATTTCAATTTATTCATTGAAAATGACTTCTATCATAACTATTTATTGTAACATACTTTATCCATAACCATTTCCTGCATTTTTCTTCTTTTTTTTCAATGGCTTCTAAGAACCCAATTCACTATCTAATTATTTTTTTGATATCATTTCTAGCCACGTCTTCCTTTCTTCATGCGCTTCTTCAATATGATGGAGGCTTCAGTTGGAATTCTTTCTGGATTGGCTATTGTGGCGGTAAAGAGTTTTTATGATTTTGGTCGTTTATTTAATCTTTGAGCAATGTTTAAAATGAGCAGGTTACATTTTTAACAGGGTTAAAACGATATATATTTTTGGTAATATTTATTAACTTAGAAAACTCACAACACCACACTCTCTCTTTTGTAGTTGACATAAAGCCAAAACGTTTGTGTTTGTGTTTTCTACCCTGCTGCTGAACATAACAATAAAAGAACTTAAGTTAACGAGTCCGATCCACCTCTTTATGGTAATATTTATTGCCAAAGGCTGACAACATATTTGTTCTGTTTTGTAAGTACATCAGGGCCTTTGTCGAAGTCTTTTGGACATCTGTATGATGCCATTTTATATGAATAAGTAGTCACACATTAGACACATAACTCTCAGTTCCTTCAATGGGTAGACTCTATGTCTCCTAAAGGACTGTTGGGATGTAGCCTTTTCCATTTCACTCACAACTCACAACACTGCTGTCAACACTGGATGTGATAGAGCAGCTTTCCATGACATAATAGCTATCTTTGAGAGACGTGCCAGTTTTAGTTCGAATCTAGGTTGTTGTCTAATTTAGGGGTGTTTTTGCATCTTTTTCTTTGTGAACATTTTGTATTTAAGGAAGCTGTTTTTTGTGCAATTTCCCATTGGCCTAGCTTACGGAGCAAATAATTCAACATTTTTATATTTTATAAAGGATACACTCAATTACACCAGTACCTATACTTTTAATACTTAGTACTGCATTTCAAAGCAAGTAGTTCTTTTACCTGAATGTTTTTGTCACCTGTTGTTGGTATATACATAAATATATTTCATACATATCATAAAAATCAAAACATAGCATAAACATAACATGTTTTTCTTTGTGATTTTTAGCTTATGGGAGTGATCATGGCCATCATCATGATCTGTCAGATCAAGAAGCAAAGTGCTGCAATGCCAGAGCCCATCTATTACCACTCCAAGCCCCCTGAATATGAGGAAGTGTTCTGTGATAAGCCTGAACATGTCTAAGATTTTAGTTTCAGTATGAAATAATTATGCTATTATGTTATGTTTCCCCTCTATGTCTGTTGGTGAATAACTAGGCAAGTTCACAGATTTCAATTGCAATTGCCATGTAAGCCAATGAGTCTTTGAGCTTTGTCAGGCCCATCTATTGGGATGAAAGTTACCTGTGATATTAAGACTAATTTTCTTGTGCATTTGGGATTTGTCTGTCTAACACAGCCTGTTTTAAGGAAGGGGTCAAGGGCGCCACCAAGAGGGAGAAAGTTAGGAAGCCCAACACTGACAGAGAACATATTAATACAATAATTAAGGTTTGTGAGAGCCCAATGCATTTGCTATCTTGTGGTGCTCTGGAAGGGGTTAAAAGTTTCTTTGCTCTATGATTCCATGTGTTTACTTCACCTACATGAGACATCATTTGTTTGTTCTGTCTGTACGCCAACATTCTTTGTCAAATCTGAAAGCACTTTACGGAATGTAGTCGTGTAGCTTTTAGAGAAGAGAGAGGGAGGGAGCTTGTAGAAGGAAAGGTGTCTTCTTACTCTAGCTATTTTATTTGAAACAATGGCTTTTATAAAACTCATTGAATTGCACACTGAGTAAGTCAAGTCAAGACATCTATTGAATTGAATTTTATATACTGTAGCTGTAGTTTTTTTCAGGAACATTTTGTTTTTCCACGTTTTTTTACAATGTGATTTGATGTAACACTTTAGATGAGCAATGCAAAAGGCAATGGCCTAAATTTGATGGTTAAAAACAAGTCTTTGTCTAACAGCATAAGACACTGCACTAAACTAACCACATAATACATTTGGAAAATATGTAATACAATAAACGCATTTTGTATACCAAAAAAGTTGATCCTATTTCCTCTACAAAACCTATGCTTTATTACTAACTTACTAGCCTATAACATTCAGACATAACTCCCCAATAGCAACTAGAAAAGGAAATCCACAAAGTTTCATAATTATAATTCATGGATTCATGGATTACATGTTTGCAAATGGAAATTAAAGCAATAATCCGCTTGAAATGTAAGGCATTCAAACAAGGAGTTTCTTCTAATTCCTACTTTAACCTACAGTACTTTAGTTGATCCCTTATATAAAGTGGATATGGTTGAAATGTCAATAAAACCCACTTGACTTAAAACAGCTTGTCTCATGACATAATGTGAAGGGGTTTGACAGACATTAACTAGGAGCTGAAATTGAGAAACTGACCGTAAAGGCGATATAGGCATGAGGCTATTTGTAGCAAGAGATTTAGAATTTCTGCTTTCAGAAGTCCTGTCCAGGATGGTGTGTATGTTTAAAGGCATTAAGTTGAAAGCCCATAAAAAGAGCAGTATGCAGAACAAGTTTAAACAAATAAGTCAGTCACATTCATTCCTCTCTGTGTGGAACTAAAAAGCTGGATGGCCCAATAGGGACAAAGAACCTATGTAGCCTGTCTGTTTTGCCGACAGCTAGGAGCCAACAACTCAACATGCTGATCTCTATACAAAAAGTAGTCGACAAGGGTTGGCGTTCATGCTCCTAGTGCGTTCTATAGTGTCCTCTTAACTCCAGCTATTGTAAGTGGCTCTGGCTCTATATCCACCACAGAGCTTTTCCCACCAGCCTGTCTAGCTGTCCAGTACCTATTTTCCTAGTGATGCTTCAACATAGTAAAGGACACTGGCCATTACACACTCATAGACATAAACTGGAGTTAGCTGCAGACCTCAGTTTCTCAGAAATAGAGCCTACTCCACCCTCAGTATTGGCTGACCAGACCAGTTTTGCTGGATTTCAGCTGCAGATGATCAGTCCTATGCCATCCCACAATCCTCCTGCCCATCCTTGATAAGGATCCATAATTCCAGTGTCATCAGAGATCTTTAGTATATGGTATGAATCTGAGTTATATTTAAAGAACATGGTATACAAGAAGAGAAAGCAGTTCTCTGGTATACAAGAAGAGAAAGCCGTTCTCTGTGGTGTCCCAGCGCTGCTGACCACATCTTCAGATGTGAGCTCCCCTAGTCTGACAAACTAGGGCCATTCAGCAAGATCCAGCTCAACAGATTTGGGTCCACTTTCATATGCAGGTGTTTGTTTCTTAGCAGGAGGGTCTGGGTGAGTTGAAAGCACTGTACAGAAAACATTTTCACACCTGTGCCACCTTTGTCTAAGTGAGTGTACATCCTGCGTGGTAGTTGTTGAATGGCATCCTCCACTCCCACATTCTGCTGGTAAGTAGAGGTCAAGCGCATGGTGAACCGAGGTCTAGAAGGGGGACCAGCAGCAATAGCAAGTGAGGGCAACAGGCCTAAAGTCAAAGTGGACCTTTTAGGGAACTGGTATCAGGCATGATGTGCAGGTAGGCTACCTTACCCTTTTGTAATAATCCAGTCCATATCTTATGCTAATGTATGTCTGGGACATACAGGGACAGTATTTTTGACTGCATCTATTTACTGCTATTTTCTAGGAGAATTGTATGTAACTGTCAACTGAAAATAAACTGGCTATGATATAGGCCTAGCCTCATGATGAAAAGGACTATTGTGTTCAGTCTAGGCCATTCCACTTACCTGCCACACAGAAGCGCTGTTTCCATCGAGGTGAGATGCTAACCAGAAGGCATGATGAAGGCTGTAAGGTGTGACACATCATTATAAAAAAAAACGAACTGTGTCAATAAAGAAATAAATAAGAAATACGTATAGTTGAAGAAAATAACAGTTTATTTGTAAGATGCATTGTCACAAAACTCCACATAGGGACAGTTACTCATTAGCCTATAAAGTTTGAATCCGACTTAATTCATCTTTACAAATGAATTGACAGCTAAAGGATCTTTCCGCAGTGACAACCATTATCATTTGCAGATGACTTGTGAAAATCTTGATTGTTACTGGAGTTATTACAGCCTTATTGAACTAAACGTTAACATCGATCCAGTCATTTGGAGTAGGCCTAGCCTATTTTAAAACAGGCTCCCATCCATATTAAACTTTCGTGGACCTACATTATGACCCATGATCTAAACCCATGTGGTCTATCATGCAGAATCTGGAGGGCTATATCTGCAGTTAGATGCTCAGATTCTCTTGGCACGGACCATCTGTAGCCTAAAATAAATAAATAGGCCTTAATAATAATATTAAAATGAGGCATATCACAAGAACTTTTTACAGACAGAAATCTATGGGGTTTTTTTAAGTAAAAAAAATCGTGGAAAAGAATAGTCATATCAGATGTCGTCAAGCTTGTTTTTCTCTCTGGAATTGGATGACAGGCCTCCAGCAAGAAAGAAAAAAACAATGCCCATTGGTATAAACAGCGCCATGTAGCGCCTACCTATAGGCTACCAAGATTGAAAGTTTATTTTTCCCAATCGTTCAAATTCTCCCATGCTTGTACATCAATTGAATTCCACACGGGGGCAGTAGGCTATTTTGCTTTACTTAAAATGCCTTAAACGAGATGTAATACACTTCTGCAAATCAATTAACAATTTAGAAGGTATTGCATTGCCCACATTGTTTTAACTCACATGAATACATGCAGGTCTTGTCAATAGGACACGTCCTTCTGGTAATTGGCCTTCATCCCACCACCATAAGAATGTGGCCTGAAATTTCAGTTTGAATATGAATATAACCCTTTCATTTACTTTTCTGTGACTACATAGACAAGTAGCCTAGACTTTAGAGTAGGCTACAACAATACTACAGGTTAAATTTGTTGTGTTGTATGTTTCCATGATTGCAGCGTGCACGCTGCCGGTGAATAAATCTGCCAAAGATCATACCAATTTCATTTCTTAGCTTACTGTAAACGGCAAACTGGCCGTAGCCTACTCTGAAGCAAGGCGCAGCAAGCGGCGACGTCACGCGTTGGCGCGCCCCTCCTGTGCGTGGACGCGCCAGACTACTCAACTCGCCCTCAGCTGTGAAGAGATGGGGCTCCTGCCGTAGCCCGCAAGGTCCAGGTCAAGGAAAGTAATGAGGAAGCGACAGTCTACCTGCACTGGACAGTTCTCCTCATAGATGGACGTCCCTGACTGCAAAGCCAGATTGCGAGAAGAGAGCTTTACGGTAAGATGCGAGTCGCTCTGATTCCTATCGCACTCACAGCAAGATTTATGTCTTGAAGGGAGAAGCAGCATCTGGCCAGTTGAGTAACGTGACGGCCTGGCACACGGCTCCACGGCCGCTGTGTGAGAGGTGGAATCAGATTCTCACTGTGTCGGTCGTGCATGTTTAATTATATTGATCTCTGTGCAGAGGCAGCCCGTTTCGATCCCACGTAATCTCATCGTGTATGTGTCGAACTGGCGGAGTATGGGCTATCTTAGTGGTTACTCCCGGTGTATGGATACACCATCGGCAGATCGAATGGAATGCCTCTTTGCAATTCTGAATGATATAGCCTACCTTTCTGGCAGCCTGCAGCGTATCTGTCAGATATTTTTGTCGGTGTGCTAGGTGTAGACTTCATGATCGCACACCCTGTGCTCTAATCAGCATCCACTTAGAGGTGTTCTTCTTAATTCAGAGTGGGTCATCTGGTTCAGGATTTAGTAATGCACCGCACACCAGTCTCCCGACATTTCGCAAGACTGTTCGGTAGTCTTCGCGATCGTAAAATGGCATTTAAAGTAGACCCACCGGTAATGGAGTTCTGGAATAGACTGACGGACCTCATGAATTACCCTAGATGGTTTCCCCACAGACCAGACGCCTAGGTTGTGCATAAAGAAACGTCTGCATGGAAGCCGTTAACGTTTCTGACACATTGAAACAACGGCCTGATGGTGAATGGCTTGGGTCACTTACTGGACTTAGATTCACACCAATTCATTTTTTCGTTATCACAGTGTAATCTTCTGCTTCTCGATTATTTTGTGGAACAAGTGGAGCATTTTTGTTTTTTCTGATCACCCACAAAATGTGTTAGTTAGTGCATGCATCATCATATGCACATGGCTTCTATGCAGATTATGTTAATTGGGCCACACATATCCACAGCCTGACACACTGCTCTCTCTCTCTCTCTCTCTCTCTCTCACACTCACACACACTCTCTCTCTCTCTCTCTCTCTCTTTTGGGGTCTTTCTCAACCCTGTGATCTCTCCAGACATATGCAAATGCCTTTATGTGCCTTCTACAAATCATTCACCCTCTCAATTTTATATGATGGATATTCTTAAGTGTGAATCTTAGGCTTTAGACATGTTTTAATATTTCCTGTGAATTATGAATTTTGAATAAGTACTGCCAACCGTGTTGGAGTGATGCTTCTCAGACGGGCTTTAGTGCCGCCCGAGAGCTCTCTGATCACATACTGTACCCGTGGATCACGTACTGTGCTGGTGGATATGTGCTATTTCTCCCAGGGGATGCCAGCAAAACACCATTAGTTCACATTCATTCAGAAAGGCAGTCTGCAGTATTCTCACCAGTAATCATAATCCATGTTTTCTCTCTATTCTGTTCGCATTAGAATGGGTAAGGTGTCTGGATCTCTGACAGATACTCAGCTGTTATTGTGAATGAAACTAGCAGTTTTAAGGTAAAAAGAAGGGAAATCTGTCTTTCTGAGTGTGAGTGTGTGTGCTCATTCTGTCAGAGACAGTCATATGACTCTCAGAAGATTCATTCTTTTTCATTTCTTCACCAAGCAATTATTGTTTGACTTCCTTTGCAACTCTTTCACTAACATACTCTCTCTCACACACACACACACACACACACACACACACACACAGGTCTCACATACACACAGAAACATTTAACTTTTGCTCATGCTGCTTACACAAATCTGTGGCACACGTAAAAGCATGATATAGACATTTTGTCACGTGAAGACTGTCTGAAACAAGGACCTCCATGTGATGTTCTGTGACTCAAATCTAAATGGGTTAATTGAAAATGTCAATTAGCAGTTTTTTCTATCACTTTTAATCTCTTTTCTTCTCTAGTGCTTTCCCTTCCTCGAGTGCCACCTTCCCTTTTTTCTTCTTCTCATTCTTTCTTTGTCACTTATCACGAGAACTCTTTCACAGTGTTCTACCGTTCCTCTGTGATGGTGAAACCTAGTGGCTTGTTGCTGTTTGTGTAGTGTATGGATGATGGCTCTCAAGATCAGGCTTGGGCTGTCGTCTGTTATAATGGGACCAGGAATCTCTCTCTCTCTCTCTCTCTCTCTCTCTGTGTGGGGGTGGGTGGGTGGGGGGGGGGGGGGGGGTTGTACAGTATGTGTGCGTGTGTATACGTGTGTGTCTGAGTGTGTGCCTGTGCGTCAGTCGGGTTGCCTGAAGCCACAGAGGTCAAAGTGAAGGTCATCCTGCTGAAATCAATCCGTTTGCAGCCAAGTAGCCAGGGAGCTGAGGAAGACTGGCTAAGGCTGTGGGTTGTGCTCCTTTGAAATCCCCAATTCTGAAGAAATGAATAGTGTGAAAAGCATGAGCTCATTACACGATATCCAAAAGGGAACGTGTGTCACCTGGGAGAGAGAGAGAGAGAAAGATAGATAGAGGGAGAGAGAGACAGACAGAGACAGAGAAACAGAGTAATAGACGGTGCACAATAAACATGGCATGTCAAGAGGATTAAGCTGCAATAAAATCATGCAAAGATGGATTATATTTGACTTAACACTGACTAAAAAATAATAGATTTTACAGGCAGATAAAAATAGATGTCTCTGCTCCAGGGTATAAGGTGTAAGGATCATTTCAAATGTATACATAGTTACAGTACATGTATGTTTTTTTAGGCCAGACAGCAGGTAGTGTTGGAAGAGGGGCTTTGTGGTGAATGTGTGTGTGTGTGTGTGTGTTTCCTCTGTCTTCTTTTGGCAGAATAGAGCAGGTTGCCTTGTCATAGCGTTTCATGCTGTGCTGTTGGAACGTTTCTTGTTTTTGGTCAGTGTTCACAGCTTCTGGTGGCGCTTGCACAGCCGTGCGGCGTGACTCGGTATGTGTGTGTGTGTGTGTGTGTGTGTGTGTGGGCTAATTCTGGAGTCTGGGCCTGGCCACTGCTGCTGTCCTGCTGCTCTGTGGGACGGTGGTGGCATTGCAGTCATGTATGACTATGCGAGAAGCGAAAGAAGGTTTTTGTTGAGACCTGCTAGCTGAGTGTCAGTGTCAGAGTTAGCGGTGAGAAGATTGGTGTGTGTAATGTACTGTTTTTGTGTTTTACGTGAGTATTTGTGCACATAAAATACTAAATAATATGTGTGTCTCCGGAAATATATTCAGAATGTATATGTGTATGTGCATGTGTATGTGTTTATGTGTGAGCATGTGTATTTTTGATTAGACACTTAAACTTAAAAAATGAATTTGTGTGTGTGTGTGTGTGTGTATGAAGGGCTGATGCCGTCTCCAGTGCAGAGCGCAGAGGAGACGGACATGCTGGGAGACTCAGAACAGTCAGAGGCCAGAGTCATGGAGGCAGAGACAACGGCCACTACCACCACCACCCTGCTGGCCTCAGTCAAAGAACAGGTACAGGGCTTACACACACACACACACGCATAGTGAAATACCCTTATACACAGATGTCAGCCGACATGGTCTTTTTGCAGGTGCACATTAAGGTCCCTCTGTCTTTCCCTGACACACACACACACACACACACACACACACACACACACACACACAAAATGAAATACCCTCATACACAGATATACAGAGGCACATTAAGGTGGTCCCTCTGTCTCTCTCTCACTCACACACACACGCACACACACTCACACAAAATGAAAACCCCCATTCCTTCAACCTACTATTAGGGGTGGGCAATATAGACGATATATACCGAATGAATTTGGCCAATGATAGAGATTTTGGGTCATATCGGCATACCGTGATGGGCTCATTGCGTCTCCACAACCATGCGAAAAAATGTTGACCTGTAGCTTCACCTTATTAATAGCACCTTTTCATTCTTACAACAAAACTTTGTAAGAGCCTATAAATTGAACAGCTACTGCCTGACACAAATGCAGCTTACGAGTTTACTTCTGTGTGAATTTGAGAGTCCAATATAAACACCTCCGAACGATGACTAAACAACTGTTGTACATATTGACTTTATGCTATGGTAACCATTAAGAAACTGTTATGCTGTAAGTTACATACCAAAGTATACCATGATATATATCATCCACCGTCTATGGTTCAAAATATATCGCAATATAAATTTTAGACTATATCGCCCACCCCTACCTACTGTACTATCAGAGGCTGCAATTCAAATGTAGTACATGATAAATAATATTTCTAATAATATTCCTAATATTCCATTGGTTTTGTAAGCGGTGTCTTAGTTGCAAATAGATCCTAGAGTGATAGAGAGTGTCATTTGGGAAGAGGAGATTTACCCTTGTTTAAAGGACTCTATGTCAACATTTCTGTCTCACATATGCTGATTCAGTGAGTTTGACCACATGAAACTGTCAGTTTAAAGAATGCCTAATTACGAAATGCTAATTATTTGTACATAGGCCTAATATAGGTGAGACTGGTGCCTTGAATGCACTATGTGTCTGATGACAATGACAATAAAATGACAGTGAAAATTTTACAGTTCTTAGACAGTTCTTGAGGTTGGAGTTGGCATCTACATTTTTGCCCAGCAATGTTTTCTAAAGAGGAGCTTATGTAGTCCCATTGTGTTTACACAGCAGATAATGCAGCCAAGATAATGCTTTTCTAGCAAGCTGTTTAGACAGCAAAAAAATAGACAACAAAAAATACAAAAGGAAAGAAGAGAATGGAATAAGGGGAGTGGTTAGCAATTATAGTTCCAAATTAAAAATATGTTTTTAACCCCTGATCTGTCACACCTGAGTCCATGATGGTGACGATAGACACCTTGTGTGTGTGCTCAGATTGTTTTGGATGGGCTTTAGGAAGAATAACATTAAATACTGCGAGGATAATGGGTTGGAATCTTGAGCACATGTCAGACCCTGAGGGGATGAGAGGCAAAAATGCACAAGGTCACGGAATCACTCCAAATCCACCCAGTGGGACGTCAGTCAGAGCCGGAAGCCTGCCCTGCCTGTGCCGGGTTTCAAGATGGCAGCCTCCTGGAACTCTTATTTTAATCTGCAAGTCA
>JAGFZM010005277.1:7314-23886 GCA_017657215.1 Limnothrissa miodon | reverse complement strand
CTGCATACAGAGTTTTGTAAAAACATCCTCAAGGTGCAAAGGAATACCTAACAATGCATGCAGGGCTGAATTGGGCCAATACCCCCTATTAATTAGAATAGAAAAAAGAGCCATCAAATTCTTTCAACACTTTAAATCTAGTGACCCCAATTCTTGTTGTTTTAAAGCCCTGGAAAGCCAAGAGATGTGTACCAAAATAAGTCCTCTCATTAAGATGGTCTTGAGGCTCACAGGAAATAGCAATTCTCAAGACCTAGCCACCCTTGCACAAAACATCCAACCCACTAAACTGATAAACACAGAAAAACAAAATTACCTATTGTATTGGAATGAAACAACAAAAAAACTACATAAACTTCAATGTTATTTGGCTCTAAATAGAAACTATACTGTGGCACCCTACCTGTCCACAGTAACAAACACCAAACAGCGAAAAACCTTGAGCAGATACAAATTAAATAGCCATACGCTGGCCATAGAAAAGGGCAGACACAGGCAAACCTGGCTGCCCAGAGAAGACAGACTTTGCACCCACTGCAACCAAGATGCCTTAGAGACAGAATACCATTTTCTTGTGAAATGCTGCCAATGGAAAGATAAATGCGACCAATTCTTTTCAATATTTAACACTATATAGAAATCCTAACAACACTATTGGGAGAGAAAAAAGAAAGTGCAGAAGTCGCAGGAAGATATGTAGATGCTTGCCATATAGAAAAAGAGTTGCTTCATCAGTGAAACACTTGAAAAATCAACACACACAAACACACACACACACAATGTATGTATACATGAATGACTAACTATGTACTATGTAACTAAATGTTTTGGCAATACGAAGTGTATTTTGTCATGCCAATAAAGCTCTATTGAATTGAATTGAGTGAGAGAGAGAGAGAGAGGGAGAGAGAGAGAGATAGAGAGTGTGAGAGAGAGAGAGAGCAATAATTTTAGAGCAGCCAAGAGAGCCTGTACAGCTGTAAGTGTAGTGATGAAGAAACAGCAGAACAGAGTTGATTTCATTTCTCCATAGAAATTATTATGTGCTGCAATACATTTGGAATGATTGAAATACCTCTTTATTGGCATTCAGGACACACTATGCAAGTAGTGTCGATGTCTTGTGAGATTGCCATAACCCAAAAAACAGTTCCTCATTGCAGCTGGGTGTGTTGCAGGAGCGGTCCAAAACTGACATTCTAGCCAAGCAGTTGCACCAGGACAGATCTGTGGCATATCCTCTGTCTGGAAATGGATTTGATTAACAAGTGTTTGAAATGGATCTTCATCCTTTTCAACGCCATTTTCGCAGTAAGTTAATATATCAGCCTGGATGAATGTGGAGATTTTACTCAGATCTGTATGTAATTGACTTTCAACAGCTTTTTAGAAACTACAAGAAGCTATACACACTGTAAACATTAGGAATGAACTGCCATACATTTTTTCACCATTGGTTTCATTTCTAGCTCATAGGCCTTTATATTGCTGTAATGGCAAAGCGTTCAATGTTTGTGGAAATGGTAAGTTCATTTTTGATTGGTTTATTCAGATTTATTACCTCGAAACATTCCAAAATTTAGCCGTTAACAGACACTTTATGCTAAAACAACTTTTTATATGTCATCAGAGTAAGGAGACTGGAAATCTCTGGACAGTAGTCATTTTTGGAGGACTTATGGCAGGAATTTCCATTCTTGGAATCTTTGGTGCCTACAAAGAAAAGAAATGGGCCCTAATCACGGTAAATGAGTGACGTTAGCTGATCTCAATTTGTTGCAGTTTCGGTTTAGCTTGGAAAATCTTTGTGGTCACATACCATCTACTGAACTTAAAGTATTTTAAGGCACACACTTTCATTTGAAACCAATTTTATTCAGAAGTTCCTCTTTACAGTACATTAAAAGTAGGAATTAAAGGGGTTCCTCTTTACATTTAAAGGGGAATTTCCTGATGTTACAATATGTTTTGTTCATTTATCAAAAACAAGCTCAAATTTTGTTTGTAAATGGACCTTTTGGTTGCTTTGTAGATATTTTTGATCTGTCTGATTTTGTTTATGGCAAATCTTATTTTTCATTGGACCCTCTCATCTGTGTGTCACTTACTTCTTTTATCCTTGAATTATAGGCTGATAATGTTGTTACTGTAAATGCATACAATGATTTGTATCCTTGTAGATAATACCTTAATAAATAAAACGAATGATGACTTATTAGATGACTAAGTTACAAAGGTAGCATTTAGAATGGCCTAAATAAATTACACACACAGCATCATATGTACCAGGCTGATGGCAAGGTAAATGATTTCCATTCAACAAAAATCCACACATACAAGCACAAATACACATACATAATAAGCACACACACATTCATACACACTTTCATCTTTTAACTCACCCACTTACATGCACCCACTTTAATGCACTTATAACTGCTCTATAGAAAAGCATTCCGTATGCCTACTTGTCTAAATAGTATTTTTTAATATATATATATTTGGACAGTTCTCTGTTCTTGTATCTATTGGCATGGTCCTTTGCCTGATTGGGGCTGTTAACACTACTGTTGCAAAGAACATGGTAAGTGTTTAACTAATTGTATAAATCTTGAAAATCATGCATGGATATGTTAATGGGAATGGGCATGTTAAATTAAAACTTTAATCTCCGAGATCATTGCATTAGGCTACGGCCTCATTAACAATGCAAAGTGCAGTAATTTTGTGCAGAGAATTCAGAAGAGATTTTTAAATATCTTCTCATTGTATCCTTCAAGTTAATCAGAAGATTATATTGAAGAAATGAAAGGAGATGACCTGAATGAGTATATTCGACGTATTCAACAAGAATACAATGTAAGTAGTAGGCCTAATATCAGTAATCTTTTAGCATGTAGGCTAGCTATGTACAATTGAAAATTATATCATGGCATAGATTCAGAAGTTCTGAGTTAAATGTAGGCTAATCATAAAATTTTCATTTGCCAGTGGGAGATGCAGAGAGCAAGTTGCTAATGTTTGTTACTGTCTATGTTAATCATAATGACTGGGAAATAGTCATAGGAATCATAGGAATCTATAGGAATCATTTGGCTGCAACACTTTGAAAACTTCTGCTATAAAATGCTATAATAAGCACATAGCAGCATTAGCTTCAGGAGACTATCTCAATCTGATCAAGACTCCATTATCTATCGACACAGGGAAATCTTACTTAACTGACCTGAGACTGGCCCACTACCCATTTAGGCTACCGGTCTCCACCAAACGTTTTGCTGCAAGGCGCCTTATTTCTCATTCAGTCCCAATTCATCTAAGCATAACAAGTAAACGGACAAATCAATCAAATAACAAGACTGGACACCTTGAGAAAGAGTGGTGCCGCTATGAAGCCTAGATCATGGACGCAAAACAAATAGTCTAGCTTTTACAAATAGCTTTAATAGGCTAATAATGCAACACTCTTTTGACTGTTTTTTTTTTATCATTAGGGAATATTTTCCTGTACAGTGAGCAGTCTATTCGCATTTTCACTGTTTTCTGCTACAGCACGATGGTGCGGGATTAAGGCGTCATCTTTGTGTTGTTTTATTTTTCACTTAACCATGGTAATAATAGAATCAGAATGTTGCCAAGATTCTACTTTGCAAAATTCTGTCTTACAAAAACTCGGTGTTTGCTTCACTCTGTATTAACACTGAGAACGGATAAGATATCTGCTGATATTGTCATGGATGGTTTTTCAAATCTTCACAACAACCACTTACACATGAATCGGAGGATTCCCAGCCTGAGAAGAAACAGACCTCAGCCCTACATGCGGCCGACTGAACGCTCAACGTCGGTGGGCCTATATGGTGACATGGAACTCGTGAGGCAAGAGTGGGGCAGGATCGTCTTGTCACTCTTGCCAGCTCAAACAGTGCATAGGCCTACACCGAAATACACACCTGCAATCGAGACGCCTTACTTTCCCTATATTCTCTGGAATATAGTTGAAAATGACGCCTATCGGTCCATCTGGTGGAGCGCCGACGGAACTGCGATGGTTATACATAAAACGATGTTCATTACCGAAATTCTGAAGAAGGACCCGATTGATCACATGTTTGGCACAACAAGCATCAACAACTTCTATCTTCAACTCAACTTATACGGATTTTCTACTTCAAGGTTTGACCCCGAAAACCATAGAAATCCATCAGGCATGGCCATCACTGCCGAGCAGGTCAAGGTAAGTGGCTTACATCACAGCTTTTTGGCCTATACAACATTAGTTGACACACAAAATGATTCTACTTAATCCTGTACGAAAGATTTACGAAATAGTTGGGGTCATTTATCTTTCTTTTGCCGTAGGTCGTAGTCCATCCTTTCTTCCTGAAGAATGGCAGACACCTCCTGGCCCATATGAGGAGGCCCTTTGTGCCTGTTCAAACCTCCCCAGTGCCTGCAGCTTTTGTGAGAGGAATGGCAACACCTGGCTTCCTGCCAGCCCCCAGGATTGGTTTAACTGCAGAGGAGGCCTTGGTGCTGGAGCAGGCTCGGGCCTTTCTAAATGATGAAAGAGTGGTCCAGGCGCTGCAGCCTGTTCTGATCCAGGGACGGGCCTCGATGGATCCCCAGACCCTTGGCCTGACCATCTTGCTGGCCATTTTACAAAACCCCAGATTCATTGAGATGGGGGACACCACCTCTGCAGCTCCATCAGAATTGAATTACATTTCTCTTCGTTAACTATTTTACAATAAATTTCTGGGCAAAAAAAGTACCACTATGTCTTGTTTTCAGTTTAGTACATAGCTCAAACTGACATGCAATTAAAGCATGAGACATTTCATTTTATATGATTCCAAAGCAACTCTGCAAGCACCCTTACACTCTTTTCTGCTGTTAAGCCTGCAAGCCACTTTCTGTTGATTCTAGTACATTCGATCTCTGAGTCATAGGCAACAATCAACTTGATTATAGAAGGTCTAATTATAATAACTCATACTAATTATACCCTCCCTTCAGTGCATATAATGCATTTATTGCATAAACTATAAGCTGGTTGTTTAATGAGCAGGAAACATCAATAGAAGTCCAGAACATAAATATAATCAATTTATGATTTTTTTTTTTTGATTTTTAGGTTTAATTGAATGTTGACACAAATGACACAAATCCTCTAAAGGGAAAAATCAGTAACTTTTTAATAACTTGGTAGATTTGCACATTTGACTCCCGTGGTACACCGTAGGTCTAGGCACACAATACTAACCGCAACTGAAAATTAGGATTTTAGGTATGTCCAAAGAGCTGACAAAGTTCCTAAAAACTCACCAGCCTACTCATGCCATATCTAGTATATGAATACCACTAGAGGCAGAAAACGTCTTAACACCATGGTAAGTTTTACAGGAACTACAAAAATCCCTATGAATCCCTTTGGCATGTCCCTTTTAACAACAAACAGCAGTGCAAACACAACCACACAACTGTAGAGAGCTAGACGGACATATACCTAGATGTTCACAAGAATTTCTCTTGATGTAATATTATTGAAAATGTAAATGTATTGTTTTTATACAGCTTGAGTGCTGTGGCACAGATAATGGCTACCAGGAGTGGAGTTCACAGATTCCAGAGTCATGTGTGTGTCCAGATTTGTACCAAGGAACTCCAAAGTGCAAGATGGTACCAGGGTCTACTAGAAGATATGAAGAGGTTTTTTTTATGTAAACTATGACTATGTCAGTAATGTCCAATCCATCCTGACCTAAAAGTGATATTGATGTTAATATTCTTTGTTGTTTTTACAGTCATGGCTGTCTCTGCGAGGTATTTCCACTGAGGTCTACAGTGAGGTAAAAGAACCAATATTGGCTGAACCTGAAGGAACAGATAACAAAACATATAGTTAACCAAAAACAAAGTTTTCAGAAGTTTGTGAACACACTTTTTTATGATTCTTCTAATACATGGGACCCTAGAGCAAGGGAAAAAAATTCAAAAGACTAATGTTTTGATGATCAGCACCTGTTTTTCCTTGGTTCAGTCTATAGAAGTGTGACAGGACCCACTGGAAAGTTAATTTGGCTGTTCTGAGTGTTTCCCAAATATGCTAATATATAGTTTTCAAGAGAAGATGGTCTGAAAAACATTTCAATTTATTCATTGAAAATGACTTCTATCATAACTATTTATTGTAACGTACTTTATCCATAACCATTTCCTGCATTTTTCTTCTTTTTTTTCAATGGCTTCTAAGAACCCAATTCACTATCTAATTATTTTTTTGATATCATTTCTAGCCATGTCTTCCTTTCCTCATGCGCTTCTTCAATATGATGGAGGCTTCAGTTGGAATTCTTTCTGGATTGGCTATTGTGGCGGTAAAGACTTTTAATGATTTTGGTCGTTTATTTAATCTTTGAGCAATGTTTAAAATGAGCAGGTTACATATTTAACAGGGTTAAAACTATATATATTTTTGGTAATATTTATTAACTTAGAAAACTCACAACACCACACTCTCTCTTTTGTAGTTGACATAAAGCCAAAACGTTTGTGTTTGTGTTTTCTACCCTGCTGCTGAACATAAGAAAAATAAAAGAACTTAAGTTAACGAGTCCGATCCACCTCTTTATGGTAATATTTATTGCCAAAGGCTGACAACATATTTGTTCTGTTTTGTAAGTACATCAGGGCCTTTGTCGAAGTCTTTTGGACATCTGTATGATGCCATTTTATATGAATAAGTAGTTACACATTAGACACATAACTTTGCTCATATGAAATTGTGTCTCAGTTTGACTCTCAGTTCCTTCAATGGGTAGACTCTATGTCACCTAAAGGACTGTTGGGATGTAGCCTTTTCCATTTCACTCACAACTCACAACACTGCTGTCAACACTGGATGTGATAGAGCAGCTTTCCATGACATAATAGCTATCTTTGAGAGACGTGCCAGTTTTAGTTCGAATCTAGGTTGTTGTCTAATTTAAGGGTGTTTTTGCATCTTTTTCTTTGTGAACATTTTGTATTTAAGGAAGCTGTTTTTTGTGCAATTTCCCATTGGCCTAGCTTACGGAGCAAATAATTCAACATTTTTATATTTTATAAAGGATACACTCAATTACACCAGTACCTATACTTTTAATACTTAGTACTGCATTTCAAAGCAAGTAGTTCTTTTACCTGAATGTTTATGTCACCTGTTGTTGGTATATACATAAATATATTTCATACATATCATAAAAATCAAAACATAGCATAAACATAACATGTTTTTCTTTGTGATTTTTAGCTTATGGGAGTGATCATGGCCATCATCATGATCTGTCAGATCAAGAAGCAAAGTGCTGCAATGCCAGAGCCCATCTATTACCACTCCAAGCCCCCTGAATATGAGGAAGTGTTCTGTGATAAGTCTGAACATGTCTAAGATTTTAGTTTCAGTATGAAATAATTATGCTATTATGTTGTGTTTCCCCTCTATGTCTGTTGGTGAATAACTAGGCAAGTTCACAGATTTCAATTGCAATTGCCATGTAAGCCAATGAGTCTTTGAGCTTTGTCAGGCCCATCTATTGGGTTGAAAGTTACCTGTGATATTAAGACTAATTTTCTTGTGCATTTGGGATTTGTCTGTCTAACACAGCCTGTTTTAAGGAAGGGGTCAGGGGCGCCACCAAGAGGGAGAAAGTTAGGAAGCCCAACACTGACAGAGAACATATTGATACAATAATTAAGGTTTGTGAGAGCCCAATGCATTTGCTATCTTGTGGTGCTCTGGAAGGGGTTAAAAGTTTCTTTGCTCTGTGATTCTATATGTTTACTTCACCTGCATGAGACATCATTTGTTTGTTCTGTCTGTACGCCAACATGCTTTGTCAAATTTGAAAGCACTTTACGGAATGTAGTCGTGTAGCTTTTAGAGAAGAGAGAGGGAGGGAGCTTGTAGAAGGAAAGGTGTCTTCTTACTCTAGCTATTTTATTTGAAACAATGGCTTTTATAAAACTCATTGAATTGCACACTGAGTAAGTCAAGTCAAGACATCTATTGAATTGAATTTTATATACTGTAGCTGTAGTTTTTTTCAGGAACATTTTGTTTTTCCACGTTTTTTTACAATGTGATTTGATGTAACACTTTAGATGAGCAATGCAAAAGGCAATGGCCTAAATTTGATGGTTAAAAACAAGTCTTTGTCTAACAGCATAAGACACTGCACTAAACTAACCACATAATACATTTGGAAAATATGTAATATAATAAACGCATTTTGTATACCAAAAAAGTTGATCCTATTTCCTCTACAAAACCTATGCTTTATTACTAACTTACTAGCCTATAACATTCAGACATAACTCCCCAATAGCAACTAGAAAAGGAAATCCAAAGTTTCATAATTATAATTCATGGATTCATGGATTACATGTTTGCAAATGGAAATTAAAGCAATAATCCGCTTGAAATGTAAGGCATTCAAACAAGGAGTTAATAGCAGGAGTTTCTTCTAATTCCTACTTTAACCTACAGTACTTTAGTTGATCCCTTATATAAAGTGGATATGGTTGAAATGTCAATAAAACCCACTTGACTTAAAACAGCTTGTCTCATGACATAATGTGAAGGGGTTTGACAGACATTAACAAGGAGCTGAAATTGAGAAACTGACCGTAAAGGCGATATAGGCATGAGGCTATTTGTAGCAAGAGATTTAGAATTTCTGCTTTCAGAAGTCCTGTCCAGGATGGTGTGTATGTTTAAAGGCATTAAGTTGAAAGCCCATAAAAAGAGCAGTATGCAGAACAAGTTTAAACAAATAAGTCAGTCACATTCATTCCTCTCTGTGTGGAACTAAAAAGCTGGATGGCCCAATATGTAGCCTGTCTGTTTTGCCGACAGCTAGGAGCCTGCAACTCAACATGCTGATCTCTATACATAAAAGTTGTCGACAAGGGTTGGCGGTCATGCTCCTAGTGCGTTCTATAGTGTCCTCTTAACTCCAGCTATTGTAAGTGGCTCTGGCTCTATATCCACCACAGAGCTTTTCCCACCAGCCTGTCTAGCTGTCCAGTACCTATTTTCCTAGTGATGCTTCAACATAGTAAAGGACACTGGCCATTACACACTCATAGACATAAACTGGAGTTAGCTGCAGACCTCAGTTTCTCAGAAATAGAGCCTACTCCACCCTTCTTGTAAACAGCCTCAGTATTGGCTGACCAGACCAGTTTTGCTGGATTTCAGCTGCAGATGATCAGTCCTACGCCATCCCACAATCCTCCTGCCCATCCTTGATAAGGATCCATAATTCCAGTGTCATCAGAGATCTTTAGTATATGGTATGAATCTGAGTTATATTTAAAGAACATGGTATACAAGAAGAGAAAGCAGTTCTCTGGTATACAAGAAGAGAAAGACGTTCTCTGTGGTGTCCCAGCGCTGCTGACCACATCTTCAGATGTGAGCTCCCCTAGTCTGACAAACTAGGGCCATTCAGCAAGATCCAGCACAACAGATTTGGGTCCACTTTCATATGCAGGTGTTTGTTTCTTAGCAGGAGGGTCTGGGTGAGTTGAAAGCACTGTACAGAAAACATTTTCACACCTGTACCACCTTTGTCTAAGTGAGTGTACATCCTGCGTGGTAGTTGTTGAATGGCATCCTCCACTCCCACATTCTGCTGGTAAGTAGAGGTCAAGCGCATGGTGAACCGAGGTCTAGGAGGGGGACCAGCAGCAATAGCAAGTGAGGGCAACAGGCCTAAAGTCAAAGTGGACCTTTTAGGGAACTGGTATCAGGCATGATGTGCAGGTAGGCTACCTTACCCTTTTGTAATAATCCAGTCCATATCTTATGCTAATGTATGTCTGGGACATACAGGGACAGTATTTTTGACTGCATCTATTTACTGCTATTTTCTAGGAGAATTGTATGTAACTGTCAACTGAAAATAAACTGGCTATGATATAGGCCTAGCCTCATGATGAAAAGGACTATTGTGTTCAGTCTAGGCCATTCCACTTACCTGCCACACAGAAGCGCTGTTTCCATCGAGGTGAGATGCTAACCAGAAGGCATGATGAAGGCTGTAAGGTGTGACACATCATTATAAAAAAAAAACGAACTGTGTCAATAAAGAAATAAATAAGAAATACGTATAGTTGAAGAAAATAACAGTTTATTTGTAAGATGCATTGTCACAAAACTCCACATAGGGACAGTTACTCATTAGCCTATAAAGACTGCTTGAATCCGACTTAATTCATCTTTACAAATGAATTGACAGCTAAAGGATCTTTCCGCAGTGACAACTATTATCATTTGCAGATGACTTGTGAAAATCTCGATTGTTACTGGAGTTATTACAGCCTTATTGAACTAAACGTTAACATCGATCCAGTCATTTGGAGTAGGCCTAGCCTATTTTAAAACAGGCTCCCATCCATATTAAACTTTCGTGGACCTACATTATGACCCATGATCTAAACCCATGTGGTCTATCATGCAGAATCTGGAGGGCTATATCTGCAGTTAGATGCTCAGATTCTCTTGGCACGGACCATCTGTAGCCTAAAATAAATAAATAGGCCTTAATAATAATATTAAAATGAGGCATATCACAAGAACTTTTTACAGACAGAAATCTATGGGGTTTTTTTAAGTAAAAAAAAATCGTGGAAAAGAATAGTCATATCAGATGTCGTCAAGCTTGTTTTTCTCTCTGGAATTGGATGACAGGCCTCCAGCAAGAAAGAAAAAAACAATGCCCATTGGTATAAACAGCGCCATGTAGCGCCTACCTATAGGCTACCAAGATTGAAAGTTTATTTTTCCCAATCGTTCAAATTCTCCCATGCTTGTACATCAATTGAATTCCACACGGGGGCAGTAGGCTATTTTGCTTTACTTAAAATGCCTTAAACGAGATGTAATACACTTCTGCAAATCAATTAACAATTTAGAAGGTATTGCATTGCCCACATTGTTTTAACTGACATGAATACATGCAGGTCTTGTCATTAGGACACGTCCTTCTGGTAATTGGCCTTCATCCCACCACCATAAGAATGTGGCCTGAAATTTCAGTTTGAATATGAATATAACCCTTTCATTTACTTTTCTGTGACTACATAGACAAGTAGCCTAGACTTTAGAGTAGGCTACAACAATACTACAGGTTAAATTTGTTGTGTTGTATGTTTCCATGATTGCAGCGTGCACGCTGCCGATGAATAAATCTGCCAAAGATCATACCAATTTCATTTCTTAGCTTACTGTAAACGGCAAACTGGCCGTAGCCTACTCTGAAGCAAGGCGCAGCAAGCGGCGACGTCACGCGTTGGCGCGCCCCTCCTGTGCGTGGACGCGCCAGACTACTCAACTCGCCCTCAGCTGTGAAGAGATGGGGCTCCTGCCGTAGCCCGCAAGGTCCAGGTCAAGGAAAGTAATGAGGAAGCGACAGTCTACCTGCACTGGACAGTTCTCCTCATAGATGGACGTCCCTGACTGCAAAGCCAGATTGCGAGAAGAGAGCTTTACGGTAAGATGCGAGTCGCTCTGATTCCTATCGCACTCACAGCAAGATTTATGTCTTGAAGGGAGAAGCAGCATCTGGCCAGTTGAGTAACGTGACGGCCTGGCACACGGCTCCACGGCCGCTGTGTGAGAGGTGGAATCAGATTCTCACTGTGTCGGTCGTGCATGTTTAATTATATTGATCTCTGTGCAGAGGCAGCCCGTTTCGATCCCACGTAATCTCATCGTGTATGTGTCGAACTGGCGGAGTATGGGCTATCTTAGTGGTTACTCCCGGTGCATGGATACACCATCGGCAGATCGAATGGAATGCCTCTTTGCAATTCTGAATGATATAGCCTACCTTTCTGGCAGCCTGCAGCGTATCTGTCAGATATTTTTGTCGGTGTGCTAGGTGTAGACTTCATGATCGCACACCCTGTGCTCTAATCAGCATCCACTTAGAGGTGTTCTTCTTAATTCAGAGTGGGTCATCTGGTTCAGGATTTAGTAATGCACCGCACACCAGTCTCCCGACATTTCGCAAGACTGTTCGGTAGTCTTCGCGATCGTAAAATGGCATTTAAAGTAGACCCACCGGTAATGGAGTTCTGGAATAGACTGACGGACCTCATGAATTACCCTAGATGGTTTCCCCACAGACCAGACGCCTAGGTTGTGCATAAAGAAACGTCTGCATGGAAGCCGTTAACGTTTCTGACACATTGAAACAACGGCCTGATGGTGAATGGCTTGGGTCACTTACTGGACTTAGATTCACACCAATTCATTTTTTCGTTATCACAGTGTAATCTTCTGCTTCTCGATTATTTTGTGGAACAAGTGGAGCATTTTTGTTTTTTTCTGATCACCCACAAAATGTGTTAGTGCATGCATCATCATATGCACATGGCTTCTATGCAGATTATGTTAATTGGGCCACACATATCCACAGCCTGACACACTGCTCTCTCTCTCTCTCTCTCTCTCTCTCTCTCTCTCACACTCACACTCTCTCTCTCTCTCTCTTTTGGGGTCTTTCTCAACCCTGTGATCTCTCCAGACATATGCAAATGCCTTTATGTGCCTTCTACAAATCATTCACCCTCTCAATTTTATGTGATGGATATTCTTAAGTGTGAATCTTAGGCTTTAGACATGTTTTAATATTTCCTGTGAATTATGAATTTTGAATAAGTACTGCCAACCGTGTTGGAGTGATGCTTCTCAGACGGGCTTTAGTGCCGCCCGAGAGCTCTCTGATCACATACTGTACCCGTGGATCACGTACTGTGCTGGTGGATATGTGCTATTTCTCCCAGGGGATGCCAGCAAAACACCATTAGTTCACATTCATTCAGAAAGGCAGTCTGCAGTATTCTCACCAGTAATCATAATCCATGTTTTCTCTCTATTCTGTTCGCATTAGAATGGGTAAGGTGTCTGGATCTCTGACAGATACTCAGCTGTTATTGTGAATGAAACTAGCAGTTTTAAGGTAAAAAGAAGGGAAATCTGTCTTTCTGAGTGTGTGAGTGTGTGTGCTCATTCTGTCAGAGACAGTCATATGACTCTCAGAAGATTCATTCTTTTTCATTTCTTCACCAAGCAATTATTGTTTGACTTCCTTTGCAACTCTTTCACTAACATACTCTCTCTCACACACACACACACGCACACACACACACACACAGGTCTCACATACACACAGAAACATTTAACTTTTGCTCATGCTGCTTACACAAATCTGTGGCACACGTAAAAGCATGATATAGACATTTTGTCACGTGAAGACTGTCTGAAACAAGGACCTCCATGTGATGTTCTGTGACTCAAATCTAAATGGGTTAATTGAAAATGTCAATTAGCAGTTTTTTCTATCACTTTTAATCTCTTTTCTTCTCTAGTGCTTTCCCTTCCTCGAGTGCCACCTTCCCTTTTTTCTTCTTCTCATTCTTTCTTTGTCACTTATCACGAGAACTCTTTCACAGTGTTCTACCGTTCCTCTGTGATGGTGAAACCTAGTGGCTTGTTGCTGTTTGTGTAGTGTATGGATGATGGCTCTCAAGATCAGGCTTGGGCTGTCGTCTGTTATAATGGGACCAGGAATCTCTCTCTCTCTCTCTCTCTCTCTCTCTGTGTGGGGGTGGGTGGGTGGGGGGGGGGGGGGGGGTTGTACAGTATGTGTGCGTGTGTATACGTGTGTGTCTGAGTGTGTGCCTGTGCGTCAGTCGGGTTGCCTGAAGCCACAGAGGTCAAAGTGAAGGTCATCCTGCTGAAATCAATCCGTTTGCAGCCAAGTAGCCAGGGAGCTGAGGAAGACTGGCTAAGGCTGTGGGTTGTGCTCCTTTGAAATCCCCAATTTTGAAGAAATGAATAGTGTGAAAAGCATGAGCTCATTACACGATTTCCAAAAGGGAACGTGTGTCACCTGGGAGAGAGAGAGAGAGAAAGATAGATAGAGGGAGAGAGAGACAGACAGAGACAGAGAAACAGAGTAATAGACGGTGCACAATAAACATGGCATGTCAAGAGGATTAAGCTGCAATAAAATCATGCAAAGATGGATTATATTTGACTTAACACTGACTAAAAAATAATAGATTTTACAGGCAGATAAAAATAGATGTCTCTGCTCCAGGGTATAAGGTGTAAGGATCATTTCAAATGTATACATAGTTACAGTACATGTATGTTTTTTTAGGCCAGACAGCAGGTAGTGTTGGAAGAGGGGCTTTGTGGTGAATGTGTGTGTGTGTGTGTGTGTTTCCTCTGTCTTCTTTTGGCAGAATAGAGCAGGTTGCCTTGTCATAGCGTTTCATGCTGTGCTGTTGGAACGTTTCTTGTTTTTGGTCAGTGTTCACAGCTTCTGGTGGCGCTTGCACAGCCGTGCGGCGTGACTCGGTATGTGTGTGTGTGTGTGTGTGTGTGTGTGTGGGCTAATTCTGGAGTCTGGGCCTGGCCACTGCTGCTGTCCTGCTGCTCTGTGGGACGGTGGTAGCATTGCAGTCATGTATGACTATGCGAGAAGCGAAAGAAGGTTTTTGTTGAGACCTGCTAGCTGAGTGTCAGTGTCAGAGTTAGCGGTGAGAAGATTGGTGTGTGTAATGTACTGTTTTTGTGTTTTACGTGAGTATTTGTGCACATAAAATACTAAATAATATGTGTGTCTCCGGAAATATATTCAGAATGTATATGTGTATGTGCATGTGTATGTGTTTATGTGTGAGCATGTGTATTTTTGATTAGTCACTTAAACTTAAAAAATGAATTTGTGTGTGTGTGTGTGTGTGTATGAAGGGCTGATGCCGTCTCCAGTGCAGAGCGCAGAGGAGACGGACATGCTGGGAGACTCAGAACAGTCAGAGGCCAGAGTCATGGAGGCAGAGACAACGGCCACTACCACCACCACCCTGCTGGCCTCAGTCAAAGAACAGGTACAGGGCTTACACACACACACACACGCATAGTGAAATACCCTTATACACAGATGTCAGCCGACATGGTCTTTTTGCAGGTGCACATTAAGGTCCCTCTGTCTTTCCCTGACACACACACACACACACACACACACACACACACACACACACACACAAAATGAAATACCCTCATACACAGATATACAGAGGCACATTAAGGTGGTCCCTCTGTCTCTCTCTCACTCACACACACACGCACACACACTCACACAAAATGAAAACCCCCATTCCTTCAACCTACTATTAGGGGTGGGCAATATAGACGATATATACCGAATGAATTTGGCCAATGATAGAGATTTTGGGTCATATCGGCATACCGTGATGGGCTCATTGCGTCTCCACAACCATGCGAAAAAATGTTGACCTGTAGCTTCACCTTATTAATAGCACCTTTTCATTCTTACAACAAAACTTTGTAAGAGCCTATAAATTGAACAGCTACTGCCTGACACAAATGCAGCTTACGAGTTTACTTCTGTGTGAATTTGAGAGTCCAATATAAACACCTCCGAACGATGACTAAACAACTGTTGTACATATTGACTTTATGCTATGGTAACCATTAAGAAACTGTTATGCTGTAAGTTACATACCAAAGTATACCATGATATATATCATCCACCGTCTATGGTTCAAAATATATCGCAATATAAATTTTAGACTATATCGCCCACCCCTACCTACTGTACTATCAGAGGCTGCAATTCAAATGTAGTACATGATAAATAATATTTCTAATAATATTCCTAATATTCCATTGGTTTTGTAAGCGGTGTCTTAGTTGCAAATAGATCCTAGAGTGATAGAGAGTGTCATTTGGGAAGAGGAGATTTACCCTTGTTTAAAGGACTCTATGTCAACATTTCTGTCTCACATATGCTGATTCAGTGAGTTTGACCACATGAAACTGTCAGTTTAAAGAATGCCTAATTACGAAATGCTAATTATTTGTACATAGGCCTAATATAGGTGAGACTGGTGCCTTGAATGCACTATGTGTCTGATGACAATGACAATAAAATGACAGTGAAAATTTTACAGTTCTTAGACAGTTCTTGAGGTTGGAGTTGGCATCTACATTTTTGCCCAGCAATGTTTTCTAAAGAGGAGCTTATGTAGTCCCATTGTGTTTACACAGCAGATAATGCAGCCAAGATAATGCTTTTCTAGCAAGCTGTTTAGACAGCAAAAAAATAGACAACAAAAAATACAAAAGGAAAGAAGAGAATGGAATAAGGGGAGTGGTTAGCAATTATAGTTCCAAATTAAAAATATGTTTTTAACCCCTGATCTGTCACACCTGAGTCCATGATGGTGACGATAGACACCTTGTGTGTGTGCTCAGATTGTTTTGGATGGGCTTTAGGAAGAATAACATTAAATACTGCGAGGATAATGGGTTGGAATCTTGAGCACATGTCAGACCCTGAGGGGATGAGAGGCAAAAATGCACAAGGTCACGGAATCACTCCAAATCCACCCAGTGGGACGTCAGTCAGAGCCGGAAGCCTGCCCTGCCTGTGCCGGGTTTCAAGATGGCAGCCTCCTGGAACTCTTATTTTAATCTGCAAGTCA
>JAGFZM010005272.1:0-11688 GCA_017657215.1 Limnothrissa miodon | reverse complement strand
TTCCACTCAGCGAACAGACAACTGTGTGGTTACATTAAATAAATCTTTGGTGATACACTAATAAACCGCATCACCAAAACATTAGAAATCTATCGAGTGGATCTTGAATTTCCCCTTGGGGATCAATAAAGTATCTATCTATCTATCTACTAGAGATTTGATCTCCAAAGCCCCTAATTAGATTGTTTTAGCATTTGCAATGCTGTTATCTCGCCTCTAGGACTTAATATTCTCAAATTCATACATTTGAAGTACATTTTGAACGAAACAAACAAATGAACGAACATTTAAAAGCAAAGCATGTGAGCCGTTTGTCAGGAAGTAAAGTCTAAAAATTACACTTTACCTTTTTATGACCACGAGATGGCGCCAAGACATAATTAATCTATTAAAAGACACGTAAAAAGATTTATCAGATTCTCCATTGTCTGTCAAACATGGCAGGAAGATTGTCGTCACTACCACTGTCAAATATGAATTCTACTACTGTGAGATGAAGGATCTTATTGCAGACAGTAGTGACAGTTCGTACTCGTAGCCTACATGATGAGTGATAGTAAATATCCTGCAACTGAACAATTATTCTCTCTTGCATATGGTACCATGTAAGCACAAAATGACAATACTCTTACACATCCTAAATGTCAGAGCACGATAAAACATAATCTCTGAAAGCAAGAGAAATGGTTAAAAAATTAACAGAATTTTTATTAATAATGTTACTTTCCATACTGGAATGATGGTTGAAAGTTTGTTAAAATCTCTCATGGTTATTTACTTGTAGTAGATGTGCCCTTAAAATATGTCATTTTAAACAACTGTCACTAACATCAAGGCCCCAATATGTTTATGTTTATGCTTTTATCCATAGTGGCATACAAATTATGAGATAACAGACATTTTTGCCAACAGGATTTTAAAAATATGTCTGTAAGTCACATTCATCTGTATGTCTCATTCATCCAGGTTATGGTTGTAACTGGAGATGGTAATATCCCATTACAGCCACAATCCAGAAATCTCATTTGGATAAAAAGTGAAACACCTTCTAGCTCCAAAAAGAAGTCCAGTCGCCTGCAACTGAACACTTTAACTTACCGTAAGAAAGATTGTCAAAAAGCATCTTTTCATTTATGGAGCTGCAGAGAGAGAGAGAGAGAGAGAGAGAGAGAGAGAGAGAGAGTGTGAGTGAGAGAACAAGGAAACCAAATCTTTGAATGTGAGATGTGGCAATGCAGCATGGTCAGGCACACCATCCAAGCAGAATGTCAACACCCTGCACTTCAGAGGGTTATGTCCTGATGGCCAGGTTCAGAAGAAGGTGGCGCCTATTCTCAGATCCTTTTGGCTGTGTGGTGGTCGTTTCCGATGAAGCATCACATAGGTGAGTCCAGTGATGCTACCTCCATAAGCACCTTGATTGCAAACAATGTAATCGCTGTAAATACTGCCGCATCTTATCCTCCAAACCGCAAAGCAGGCTCTGCCTCTTCAGCGCTGCGCACAAACTGGCTAACTGTCTCTACAGTAAATCCGTTCCTGGATAGGAATCCTTACAATACAATGGACTAGACTATCTATTTATTTTGTTCTTTTATTTTCCTGGAGCCTGTATTTCTTTTAATATTTTATTTAGCAATTTCCCTACACGTCATCAGTATTTCAAATGAACATTTTAGTGGAATAGTACAAGCCCTAATAATAATGTTGAATGTACTTCTCTGATTGAAATGTAGTCCCGTTGTTGATGGCCAATGACGTCTATAAGAGCATATTGTGACCACTGAAGTTGACAAGTCAGGAACAGGCAGTCACTTCACTCTGTCTCTTCTCTGACTGTCGGCAGTGGCAAGAGCCGCCATCATATCTGGACGTGTGCTTGCTAATGAGTACTCGTGCGTCATAGTCCGTTAATTAATTCACTCCTTCTTATCAAACTCAAGACTGTGTCTCAGGGGTTTCTTTAATTACTGATCCTAAATTGTTTTCAAACATTGCCACAGGCCTCAGTCAGTGGACGAGTAAGAAAGCACAGCGCTGGGGTGATAAAATGGTTGATCAAGGCAAATTGCATTGCCTTTGCCATTCATCATCCTGGTGCCTCATACCCAATTCTGTTTATTCTCTCTCCCTGCTTCAGTGCATTTTCTGTGTTTTTCCTTTTATTTCGCTAATACATCGCCGCTCCCACTCTTTTTCTCCCTGTCATGATGAAACTTATTGTTCTCCCACACACTTTGTCTTCGCGGAAAATAAACCCCAGCTCTGGCTCGCACTACACACACAGGGGAATTCTCCTAGCCTCTCTTTGGCTGTCCCGCACCGGTTGCAGACGCTGTAATTGGCTGGGGCAGAGTATCATTTTGTGCCACTGAGGTTGTTTCAGTCGTAATGGGATTTTTCCCTTAGCTGCACCTGCTTGGCCAAGGGGAATTGCATCAAGGAGGAGGGCGGCGTGAGCGAAAGAGAGTGAGAGCGGAGCTGGAGTCTATAGTATATTTTTCTCTGATTGAAAACAAGTGAGTGTGTGTGAGATGTGTTTTCCCGTCCGTGCCCATCTGTCCTGTTGATCTGTCCACTCTATTGCTCTGCTTCCATCCAACCCGATAGCTTTTATATAGCTGCGTTGTGTGCTGCTCTCTAGTCCACAGTATGATTTAGACTGAAAAGGAGGATGTTGAGCTATTTGTGTGTGTGTGTGAGTGTGTGTTTGTGTGTGTGTGTGTGTGTGTGTGTTTGTGTGTGGTTGTTTGGCACCTTAGTGTCCTTGTTGAATCATACACCGTGGAAGTACGTTAGGAGCAACTTCATTATATTCAGCATTGAGTACAGCACACACACACACACACACACACACACACACACACACACACACAGAGGAAGCAGTCCTCTGTTGCACATGTTAGTTCAAAATCTACATATAAGTACAACTATGTAACGCTAAAGCTCATGGAATGTGGAAAGCTTTCTAATGTGTCACTTCCCATCTGCACAACTTAGACTGAACTCAGTCAAAAGGCTGTCATCTTTGTAAGAGACTGATAGAGATGAGGCTTAAAACTAATAAATAAGATAGATAACACCCCTCCCCATTACATCCCATTATGTTGTCATTTATCCTGGTCTTCCGTATAGTAAGTCCTCCTGGGTAGCTTCACCTTACTGTGTATAGTGTGCTTTCTTAAAGAAGGGCTAAGCAATGTTCTGTTTTTTTCTCTCACGAGCTCCCTCTAAAGACCGCTGTATTGCATTGTATTGCACTGCATTCTATCGGAGGTGGTCCGCGCTGCTGAGCATTGCAAGTGCTGTATCTACCGCTATAGGCCACAGTGGCGTATTCTACACCGTTCATTCGCCGTGTAATGACTAATTTTTAGCATCCTAAACAGAATGAATTAAATGAAAATGAAAATGTTGCATAGTGGGCCTTTAAGTCATAACTGGGATAGATGCAGAATCCAAATTCCTTGTGTGTGCAGGTACACTTTGACGGCACAGTAAGCACAATGAGACTGAGCATTTTTATTCTTTCTATGCTCAATGACCTTTTTTTCCTCTCTTTCTCTTTTCTCACTGGATGTCGTTTATGCTGATGGTTCAGTTTAGCTCCTGTGAAAAACAAAGTCCTTTCCCTGACTGTGAAATTACCCACAAGCTGTTTATATTCTGCTGTGATTAGTGTTCCCACTGGAAGCATCTTCCGTGACATTCATATACCAAACAAGCATTTACATTGACCTGACAGATCAACAGATTTGACAGGTGCACAAGCAACACACCCACACAGAGAGAGAGGGAAAAGAGATGGGGACAGAGAGACAATTTAAAAGTAATTTCCTCCTCAGATCACATTAGTGTGCAGAGGCAGCCGACATCCTGTTCCACGTCACTATGGTACCACCAGGGGAGGGTGGTAGACCAGAGAGAAACGGACGAGTTCCATTGTGGTGGCAACCCAGCAGACGAGCTATATATGTGTGTGTGTGTGTGTGTGTGTGTGTGTGTGCGTGTGTGTGTGAGCTTATCCCAGAGAAACTAATGAACCTAATAACACAGAGGCCTCCTGGTCACAGTAGACATGGATTAAAACACTGCCCTCTGCTTCTTCAATAGCTTGGCTCACATCACCATCCCTTCTCCACCCACAGCAAAGTTCAACTCTTAAGTCTAAACTTTTTCCATTGCATTTTTCATGACCTGAAGTGAATCTTCCATGACTTCATGGCACCCTAAAGATGTAGAATTTAGCATACATTTAGGGCTAATAATGAAATGCATTCATTGACATGGATGATAGTTTTTAAACATTCCAAATACGGTCAATGCATCTGTTATCTTTATTAAATGAAAGACCTTCACAGCCAAGTATAACAATGACTTTCAAGCTCATTGAAAAGTTGTGAGCCAGTAGTGAAGAAAGACTATTGTAGGCTGTAGTCATAATAGCCTAATGATAACATAATACCGTAGTTGTGTTGAGTAGAAACTAAAATTCCATGACTTTTCCATGCCTGGAAAATTACATTTTCGATTTCCATGACTTTTTCCAGGATTTCCATGAGCGTGAGCCCCACACAAACCCGCCCGCTACAGCAGTGTCTGCGGAGCAGTGAGGGGTTACTTTAGGTGTCCTGCTCTAGGGCCTGCCAACCCTGCTCAGGGATCCAACCGTCAGCCCTTTGGTTTCCAGCCAAATGCCCTAGCCAGTAGGCCACGGCTTCCCTCGGTGTGTGAATATGGAGATTTGAGATGTGGAAGCGGCACACAATAAGAGACATGAAAACCAACAGGAAGTGTGAGAGGGAGAGAGGAAGAGAAAGGGCCGTGTGAGGAGCAGCTGCATAGGGGGCAGTGAGGTGAGAAGCTGGTTGTAAGGAGTGGTGCAGAACAAGACCAGGCTGAAGCAGGAGGGGGGGAGGGGGGGGGGGGGGGGGGGGGGCCTGAAGCACCTTTGGCTGCCCGCTGCTTCACCCTCTTCAGGCTGCAGCTGCTCGGACTGCAGGCGCTCAGCTGGCAGATGGGGGGGTTTAATCAGGGTTAGCCCAGGCCCCCTACACCTGCTGAACACAGCATTAGCATCCCGCCCTAGCCCTATGTGTGCTTGCTTTAGAATGTGTGTGTGTGTGTGTGTGTTTTGTCTACATGGAAAGAGCAATATTTAAATGTCTTTTCACAAACTTGGCTTGCACTATAAATGCAACAAAAACAGATCTAGCTGTTTCTGTGGTGAGATTACAACAACAACAAAAACAACCCTTGCATTCCTGAGTAGAGTTTCGAGCCATCTGTTGAAGTATTCCAGCACTGTAGTGTTATCCAGGGCCACTGTTTAAACCCTTGGCACCTAGAGATGGTCTTCCATTTCCTGGATGATTGCCCCTGAACAGAGAGAGAGAAAAGAGAATGAGAGGGAGAGAGGGAAGATGGAGAGAGAAACAGAGAGAGATAGAGAGAGAGAGGAGAGTGAGGGAAGTTGAAAATGGCAGATGTTGGCAGAAAGATGGGGGTCGGTAAGGAAGTGCGAGCCTTTAAGGACGTGAGCCTGAAATAAAATGAAAAAGAGACCAGGGAGGAGAGAGAGAGAGAGGATGAGGGTGGGGATGGGAGGGGAGAGGAGGGGAGAGCCTGAGCTATCCTGCCCCCGATGGAGTCCCCTCTTCAGGGTGATGGGCCGGGTAATAGAGGAGCTGAGCTGTCGTGACAGACTAACCGCAGGATTACCTGGCTCATTGACACACCTCCATGAACACCTCTCTCTCCTCCCTCTCGCCACTGTGTATCTGAGTGTGTGTATCCGTGTGTGTGTGTGTGTGTGTGTGTGTGTGTGTTTGTTTGTGTTCATTCATGCACATACTGACAGGATGTCTCCCCCTGTAATAGTGTTAGGCCCTGGGGTGCTGTGGTTGTGGTATTATTGTGGCTTAGCTGTATGTGTTGACTACAGTATGAACTCTGCTCTTTCCTGCTCTGGAGACTTTCATAACATGAACTTTAGTGACCCTGAGCCAATAGAGGCTTGGACATCATGTGTTTTCACTTTGGTTTTCAAGTAATTGAAGCACAATGTGTTTTCTAGGTTTTGTTTTTTGCAAATGTTTGTTTGGCTATTAATTCGTTTGCATTTTAATTTTATCAAAATATTCTGTCTCTTCCTCCTCCTCTCTTTCTCTTCCTCTCTCTCTTGCTGTACTGTCTCTCCCTTTGATCTCAAATTCGTCTACTTCTACATTAACTGCCATTTACTTGTTACAGTCACTTCATGTTCGGTTGGTCAACAACAACCTCTAATTCTGTTCAATCTCTGGTTTGTGCCACATTAAAAGGGCGGTTCACTCTTGAACGATAACTAAAGAGATAGGCCTAACTGTAACTAGAACAATATTGTTGTCCAGAACAAAACAATGATATGTTAGGTCTGTTCTCATATGAAGAAAATGTCTAAATGCTCTAATTGGCTGCCTAATATTCCATGGTTTCTAATTGGTTGCCTAATATTCCATGGTTTCTAATAGGCTGTCTACTATTTATTGGTCAAAAATTGTGTTCCCGAAGGTGTTCCCAATGATATCATTGCACCTGTCATCGTGCCATGTGGACGTTGTCATTCATATGAATTGAGCAATATTTATTTGTTGTTATAGTTGTCATTATTATTTTTACTTGTCCTGTACATATATTGTCAGCAGTTCACTTAGAAGTGATCATTTAAATCTCAAAATGAAATTAAAGGCCCACTATGCAACATTTTTCATTTAATTAATCCATTTCATACTGTTTAGGATGCTAAAATTAGTCATTACACAGCGAACGAACGGTGTAGAATGCGCCACCGTGGCCAATAGCAGTAGATACAGCACTTGCAATGTTCAGCATCGCGGACCGCCTCCAATAGAATGCAGTACAATACAATGCAATACAGCGGGCTTTAGAGGGAGCTTGTGAGAGAGAAAAACAGAATGTTGCTTAGTGCCGGTTTAAATTTCAGTTGCAAACTGAAATTAAATTTCAGTTGCACAAACACTCAGAAAGTGCATGTTTGACAATAAATGACATTGACGTAGGCAGTTAATTAAAAAGCAGGAACCATGTGAATAAAAAAAGCACCTCATATACATGTAACACAACACTTGCATACAGTAAGGTGTTTAATCTAAAGCTTGACACATTCCTGTTCCATTTTTAATTGATTTCAAACAATGGCAGATGTATGAATTTGGAAAAGAGTTTGACGGCATGGACGGTTGTTTATGATGAGAGAGAGAGAGAGAGAAAACAACCTCTAGTATTGTTATTGCTTTTTACTTTGTACCTCCACACCCCGCACACACACACCACTTCAGGGATCCACAGGGCACTTACGGTACTGTCAGGCTTCTCTCTGAGCCCGTTTGTGTTCTCGGCCGACTGTTTGCATCATTTTGATCACGCAACAGAGACAGCTCCAGGTTCGGGTTCAGCTCCATAGAGCTTTTTCCAGCTATCAGCTGCCAATGCAATATTTAAAGGCAGGAACGGCAGGTGATGGGACAGTTGAATGGCACAAAGCTGCGGCTAATGGCAAGCAAACAAGCACACAAAAACACCTGGAATGAACTTTATTCACACTCATACGGTATGCAGGATGCGTATGAGATTGACATGAGCAAGTTTATTCATTTTATTCATTAGTCGCACAGTTGAAGAAAGGTTTTTCTCCTCTTGTTGCTGATTTTTTTGTTTGTTTGTTATTTTTTTAGACAAGGTGCAGAAATTTCACGGAGTTTCCTCCTCCTCCTCCTCCTCCTCCTCCTCCTCCCCTGCCTCCACTATCTCTAGCATCCCATAGCATCAGCACATCTCCTGCAAACACACACACACACACACACACACACACACACACACACACGCCATCTCCTGCAAACTCCCCATTCCCTTTCACCAAAGGGCCCGTGTACATATAGCGCTTTTTTCTGGCGGAAAGGCGGAGTGGGAGATGAGGAGTTCACCGCACCAGCGGTTTATATAAAGCACCCAAGCACTGCATGCCTACTACATGTGAGGTTTAGTTTACATGACAACGGCTTATGTAGCACTTTTGCTAGCTTGGTATCTTTGGAAATTGTCCCTCTTTTTATTATTTTATTTATTACCTTTTCTGCTGTGTAGTGTTTACAAACCGGAGGGATCTTGTGCTTTTACTTTGTTTGGTTGATGAACTGCGCTGTCAACTTACAAAAATAAGAATATCGGTACATAAGACTAACCGACGAAGCTACTTCTCCATGTTCGTCATCGTCATGGTGATGACATGTTTCTGTAGCTGATTGGCTTTCTGGAAAAAAAAAAGGCGCTGACGTTGCAGCGCTTTTCTGAAAAGTTTACAGATTTTGAACAGAACTTGAAGACGCTTGATGCGGCCGCCCAAATCCAAGCGGAGCGCTCGGGAAAAAAAAACGCTGGAGGCGGCGCCTTTTCTATATGCTGCCGTCCGCTTAGGCTCTGTCCTAATTGAAATAGCTTGAAAAAAACAGCTGGCACTCAGAAAAAGGCGTTATATGTACATGAGCCCCAACACACACACACACACGCAAACGCACACACACATGAACCCTTACTCCTGCTGTGAATGCTTCAGCGTCTCGTTTTCTGTTGTTTTTCTGCTCCTATAAATCACCCTATAGTGGGCCGGCCTCCTCACTGCTCCCATACTGATTGGTTACACAAATCACCATTTAGACACACACACACACACACACACACACACACACACACAGAGACAGACATGTAGAGACAACCTTTTGTCCACACACACGAACATACTGATCTATACATCTGTACTGCAGTTACACACACACACACACACACACACACACACACACTCTCTCAGTTCTTATTATGTAGTCTCCTCTTGCACCATACCACCTGAATTGCTTTGGGCAGTTGGGCAATTTCACTGTCTAGTGGGACACCCTCTCTCTCTCCCCACCTCTCCATCTCTCTCTCTCTCTCTCTCTCTCTCCACTCCTCTCCCTCTCTCCCTCTGTCTTTAAGGCCTGGCTCTAGCACAGTAAGTCCCTCTGTGGTGCTCTAGCACAATCTAACGGGCTGATAGAACACTTGGCTAGCTAGCTAATTCAATTCTCACAGCTTTTCCCTGTTGTATTAGCCCGCCTCTCAACGTATCAGCTTGCACAGCACAGCACAGCACAGCACTGCGCACAGTCACACACAGTGATACACACTCACACACACTCACACAGTTGTCACTGCTGAGAATCACACCATTTTGCTCTTCTTCCAGGACAGCAATACAGAAATATGATGCTTCCTGAAACGGGGCACAGAATATATTCATTCATTTGTATATCGCCAGCTGCCTTATCTTGACAAGGTCTTTACATCCTACCCTGTTGTGGTGATATTCACTTTTCCATGAGAAAATATTTGGTAATACCTTCTATGAACCCAGTTTTCATAAAGTATTAAACTACTGACATTAGTATTAATAACATTAGACTGTTATCAAATAAGTCTATACAACTTGTCACAAAGTCATATTCACCTCTGTGTCCTTTGAAATTAGGGGAAAATACCCCTTTACTTAGGGCTGTAATGTTATAGTCTTATCGATTTTTATGAGAATTTATGTGTTTACCTTTTTTGTGCTTGCAACTTTTCATCATTTGGCAAGAGGAATTGGATGTATGAAAGAAGAACAAAACAAAACCTTCTTTGTAATGCTTCGTGAAGTCGTGAAGATTTTTTTGTATGGCTACTTCTAACTACTACTAACTACTAACTCGACGACAACACTTCAGAAAAAAAACAGTGTTTATAGGAAAATAACTGACCTCCGAACGTTGGAAAGGTCTACTCAAAGTGAATGGAACCTCCCACAACATTCTGTTACCACATAACAATACCCTTTATAAAATGATTTTAATGCTTTATAAATACTGACCCCACAGAAAATGTAGCAAATAGGTGTATCACATATCTGGGTGAAAAAGCATGAGGTCTATAGATGTAATAGATGTCAACAAGCTTCCATCATTTTTTTTTTTTAGTAATTACATTTACATTTACATTTATGCATTTAGCAGACGCTTTTATCCAAAGCGACTTACAAAACGAGGATAACAATCAAGCTACATAGCAGAAACCTTAAGGAGCATAGTGCTAGGGGATAGTGCTTCAGTTCATTTTAGTGCTAGGATAGAAGAGTAATGGCAGAAGCTCTGAGTGCCTGATCTCAGAAGCCCTCGCATGCATCAGCTAATCTCTTTACACTTTCTTTTAAAGCTGGACTTGAGGGAGTCGTACGGATCAGGAGTCATCATGAGAAGACTTCTATCCTGTGCTGTTATCTTACCACACTGCTAGATTTCCTTTGCCATGGAATAATTCTCCTGGGTACGGAATTAGGATTAAATTTTTATTTTAATCTTCTTAATCTAATGTTATTAACTATTTAGCACGTTATAAAAAAATAAATTGTGTTAAATAAGACCTAGATGAACAGATGTAGGAACAGCTATTTTAATTTCACTCATCATTTGTCAATGATGGATTCAGGAGATCGCTACATCTAAAAATGTTAAGCAAAGCTGTTCCCCTCACACCTGTGTGGCATTTCTGATGTATAAAGCCGCTACACTGCTAATTCTGTTGCACATACTTACATGACTAAGAAGAGAAATACTTCTCTGCCGTTTTCAAACTTATTGAAAGTTATTTGTGGACTAAACAATCACTTAAAACCGCTAGAAATGTAAAGTGTGAAACTTACATTTACATTTACATTTATGCATTTAGCAGACACTTTTATCCAAAGCGACTTACAAAACGAGGATAATAATCAAGCTACATTGCAGAAACCTTAAGGAGCATAGTGCTAGGGGATAGTGCTTCAGTTCATTTAAGTGCTAGGATAGAAGATGTTCTCTGAATAGCCCAGGAAACTTATTGCTTTATTGCTTTAACATGAGTATGAGGTATGATTCCTGCCCAGTCAGCTACAGTAGTAAATAGTAAAAAGTATTGCACCCCCGCCAACACCCCAAAATTATATTTTTTCTCTTGAGAGCACCCAGGTATGTAACTGAACAGCTGCGTACAATCACCTAATTACACATCAGTTTTGTCAAGCAGCTCGTTCCTCTGCCAAGCTCGTTCTTTTAGCAGCAAATGACGTTTCCCACAACTTTCCCCGACGCGCTCATGTAGACATTCATTATCCTCTGAGCACTCTGTGTGTGTGTGTGTGTGTGTGTGTGTGTGTGTGTGTGAGAGCACTCTGTGTGGCCTCTCACAGTGGTTGCCGTCAGCTTGGCTTGCTTGGAGTTGCTTTTGGGGATCCTATTGTGCCTCGTGGTGTTTGTATCGCGCGATAATAACCTACTATCACACAGCCATTTCTCAACATGCTGTTTTCTCACAGATGTCACCATTACAAATATACGCTTTAGGTCTTTCAACACAAACACACACTTTAGTTCTTAGACCAAACCGAAAGAGTGGTTACTGGGAGCTCAACAAGGGGATATGATGTATACATTTTCACAGAACATTTCAGGTAAACAAAACGTCATTGTGCTCTCCACCCACATACACTCATACTATAAGTGATGAGCTTTGATATAAGAGATCCTGGCTCTTCCACGGGAGATGCGTCTGTATATCTGGCTCAGAGTCAGTAATTTTTGCAAA
>JAGFZM010005271.1:0-11668 GCA_017657215.1 Limnothrissa miodon | reverse complement strand
TTCCACTCAGCGAACAGACAACTGTGTGGTTACATTAAATAAATCTTTGGTGATACACTAATAAACCGCATCACCAAAACATTAGAAATCTATCGAGTGGATCTTGAATTTCCCCTTGGGGATCAATAAAGTATCTATCCATCTATCTACTAGAGATTTGATCTCCAAAGCCCCTAATTAGATTGTTTTAGCATTTGCAATGCTGTTATCTCGCCTCTAGGACTTAATATTCTCAAATTCATACATTTGAAGTACATCTTGAACGAAACAAACAAATGAACGAACATTTAAAAGCAAAGCATGTGAGCCGTTTGTCAGGAAGTAAAGTCTAAAAATTACACTTTAACTTTTTATGACCACGAGATGGCGCCAAGACATAATTAATCTATTAAAAGACACGTAAAAAGATTTATCAGATTCTCCATTGTCTGTCAAACATGGCAGGAAGATTATCGTCACTACCACTGTCAAATATGAATTCTACTACTGTGAGATGAAGGATCTTATTGCAGACAGTAGTGACAGTTCGTACTCGTAGCCTACATGATGAGTGATAGTAAATATCCTGCAACTGAACAATTATTCTCTCTTGCATATGGTACCATGTAAGCACAAAATGACAATACTCTTACACATCCTAAATGTCAGAGCACGATAAAACATAATCTCTGAAAGCAAGAGAAATGGTTAAAAAATTAACAGAATTTTTATTAATAATGTTACTTTCCATACTGGAATGATGGTTGAAAGTTTGTTAAAATCTCTCATGGTTATTTACTTGTAGTAGATGTGCCCTTAAAATATGTCATTTTAAACAACTGTCACTAACATCAAGGCCCCAATATGTTTATGTTTATGCTTTTATCCATAGTGGCATACAAATTATGAGATAACAGACATTTTTGCCAACAGGATTTTAAAAATATGTCTGTAAGTCACATTCATCTGTATGTCTCATTCATCCAGGTTATGGTTGTAACTGGAGATGGTAATATCCCATTACAGCCACAATCCAGAAATCTCATTTGGATAAAAAGTGAAACACCTTCTAGCTCCAAAAAGAAGTCCAGTCGCCTGCAACTGAACACTTTAACTTACCGTAAGAAAGATTGTCAAAAAGCATCTTTTCATTTATGGAGCTGCAGAGAGAGAGAGAGAGAGAGAGAGAGAGAGAGAGAGAGAGTGTGAGTGAGAGAACAAGGAAACCAAATCTTTGAATGTGAGATGTGGCAATGCAGCATGGTCAGGCACACCATCCAAGCAGAATGTCAACACCCTGCACTTCAGAGGGTTATGTCCTGATGGCCAGGTTCAGAAGAAGGTGGCGCCTATTCTCAGATCCTTTTGGCTGTGTGGTGGTCGTTTCCGATGAAGCATCACATAGGTGAGTCCAGTGATGCTACCTCCATAAGCACCTTGATTGCAAACAATGTAATCGCTGTAAATACTGCCGCATGTTATCCTCCAAACCGCAAAGCAGGCTCTGCCTCCTCAGCGCTGCGCACAAACTGGCTAACTGTCTCTACAGTAAATCCGTTCCTGGATAGGAATCCTTACAATATAATGGACTAGACTATCTATTTATTTTGTTCTTTTATTTTCCTGGAGCCTGTATTTCTTTTAATATTTTATTTAGCAATTTCCCTACACGTCATCAGTATTTCAAATGAACATTTTAGTGGAATAGTACAAGCCCTAATAATAATGTTGAATGTACTTCTCTGATTGAAATGTAGTCCCGTTGTTGATGGCCAATGACGTCTATAAGAGCATATTGTGACCACTGAAGTTGACAAGTCAGGAACAGGCAGTCACTTCACTCTGTCTCTTCTCTGACTGTCGGCAGTGGCAAGAGCCGCCATCATATCTGGACGTGTGCTTGCTAATGAGTACTCGTGCGTCATAGTCCGTTAATTAATTCACTCCTTCTTATCAAACTCAAGACTGTGTCTCAGGGGTTTCTTTAATTACTGATCCTAAATTGTTTTCAAACATTGCCACAGGCCTCAGTCAGTGGACGAGTAAGAAAGCACAGCGCTGGGGTGATAAAATGGTTGATCAAGGCAAATTGCATTGCCTTTGCCATTCATCATCCTGGTGCCTCATACCCAATTCTGTTTATTCTCTCTCCCTGCTTCAGTGCATTTTCTGTGTTTTTCCTTTTATTTCGCTAATACATCGCCGCCCCCACTCTTTTTCTCCCTGTCATGATGAAACTTATTGTTCTCCCACACACTTTGTCTTCGCGGAAAATAAACCCCAGCTCTGGCTCGCACTACACACACAGGGGAATTCTCCTAGCCTCTCTTTGGCTGTCCCGCACCGGTTGCAGACGCTGTAATTGGCTGGGGCAGAGTATCATTTTGTGCCACTGAGGTTGTTTCAGTCGTAATGGGATTTTTCCCTTAGCTGCACCTGCTTGGCCAAGGGGAATTGCATCAAGGAGGAGGGCGGCGTGAGCGAAAGAGAGTGAGAGCGGAGCTGGAGTCTATAGTATATTTTTCTCTGATTGAAAACAAGTGAGTGTGTGTGAGATGTGTTTTCCCGTCCGTGCCCATCTGTCCTGTTGATCTGTCCACTCTATTGCTCTGCTTCCATCCAACCCGATAGCTTTTATATAGCTGCGATGCGTGCTGCTCTCTAGTCCACAGTATGATTTAGACTGAAAAGGAGGATGTTGAGCTATTTGTGTGTGTGTGTGAGTGTGTGTTTGTGTGTGTGTGTGTGTGTGTGTGTTTGTGTGTGGTTGTTTGGCACCTTAGTGTCCTTGTTGAATCATACACCGTGGAAGTACGTTAGGAGCAACTTCATTATATTCAGCATTGAGTACAGCACACACACACACACACACACACACACACACACACACACACACAGAGGAAGCAGTCCTCTGTTGCACATGTTAGTTCAAAATCTACATAAAAGTACAGCTAGGTAACGCTCATGGAATGTGGCAAGCTTTCTAATGTGTCACTTCCCATCTGCACAACTTAGACTGAACTCAGTCAAAAGGCTGTCATCTTTGTAAGAGACTGATAGAGATGAGGCTTAAAACTAATAAATAAGATAGATAACACCCCTCCCCATTACATCCCATTATGTTGTCATTTATCCTGGTCTTCCGTATAGTAAGTCCTCCTGGGTAGCTTCACCTTACTGTGTATAGTGTGCTTTCTTAAAGAAGGGCTAAGCAACGTTCAGTTTTTTTCTCTCACAAGCTCCCTCTAAAGACCGCTGTATTGCATTGTATTGCACTGCATTCTATCGGAGGTGGTCCGCGCTGCTGAGCATTGCAAGTGCTGTATCTACCGCTATAGGCCACAGTGGCGTATTCTACACCGTTCATTCGCCGTGTAATGACTAATTTTTAGCATCCTAAACAGAATGAATTAAATGAAAATGAAAATGTTGCATAGTGGGCCTTTAAGTCATAACTGGGATAGATGCAGAATCCAAATTCCTTGTGTGTGCAGGTACACTTTGACGGCACAGTAAGCACAATGAGACTGAGCATTTTTATTCTTTCTTTGCTCAATGACCTTTTTTTCCTCTCTTTCTCTTTTCTCACTGGATGTCGTTTATGCTGATGGTTCAGTTTAGCTCCTGTGAAAAACAAAGTCCTTTCCCTGACTGTGAAATTACCCACAAGCTGTTTATATTCTGCTGTGATTAGTGTTCCCACTGGAAGCATCTTCCGTGACATTCATATACCAAACAAGCATTTACATTGACCTGACAGATCAACAGATTTGACAGGTGCACAAGCAACACACCCACACAGAGAGAGAGGGAAAGAGATGGGGACAGAGAGACAATTTAAAAGTAATTTCCTCCTCAGATCACATTAGTGTGCAGAGGCAGCCGACATCCTGTTCCACGTCACTATGGTACCACCAGGGGAGGGTGGTAGACCAGAGAGAAACGGACGAGTTCCATTGTGGTGGCAACCCAGCAGACGAGCTATATATGTGTGTGTGTGTGTGTGTGTGTGTGTGTGTGCGTGTGCGTGTGAGCTTATCCCAGAGAAACTAATGAACCTAATAACACAGAGGCCTCCTGGTCACAGTAGACATGGATTAAAACACTGCCCTCTGCTTCTTCAATAGCTTGGCTCACATCACCATCCCTTCTCCACCCACAGCAAAGTTCAACTCTTAAGTCTAAACTTTTTCCATTGCATTTTTCATGACCTGAAGTGAATCTTCCATGACTTCATGGCACCCTAAAGATGTAGAATTTAGCATACATTTAGGGCTAATAATGAAATGCATTCATTGACATGGATGATAGTTTTTAAACATTCCAAATACGGTCAATGCATCTGTTATCTTTATTAAATGAAAGACCTTCACAGCCAAGTATAACAATGACTTTCAAGCTCATTGAAAAGTTGTGAGCCAGTAGTGAAGAAAGACTATTGTAGGCTGTAGTCATAATAGCCTAATGATAACATAATACCATAGTTGTGTTGAGTAGAAACTAAAATTCCATGACTTTTCCATGCCTGGAAAATTACATTTTCGATTTCCATGACTTTTTCCAGGATTTCCATGAGCGTGAGCCCCACACAAACCCGCCCGCTACAGCAGTGTCTGCGGAGCAGTGAGGGGTTACTTTAGGTGTCCTGCTCTAGGGCCTGCCAACCCTGCTCAGGGATCCAACCGTCAGCCCTTTGGTTTCCAGCCAAATGGCCTAGCCAGTAGGCCACGGCTTCCCTCGGTGTGTGAATATGGAGATTTGAGATGTGGAAGCGGCACACAATAAGAGACATGAAAACCAACAGGAAGTGTGAGAGGGAGAGAGGAAGAGAAAGGGCCGTGTGAGGAGCAGCTGCATAGGGGGCAGTGAGGTGAGAAGCTGGTTGTAAGGAGTGGTGCAGAACAAGACCAGGCTGAAGCAGGAGGGGGGGAGGGGGGGGGGGGGGGGGGGGGGCCTGAAGCACCTTTGGCTGCCCGCTGCTTCACCCTCTTCAGGCTGCAGCTGCTCGGACTGCAGGCGCTCAGCTGGCAGATGGGGGGGTTTAATCAGGGTTAGCCCAGGCCCCCTACACCTGCTGAACACAGCATTAGCATCCCGCCCTAGCCCTATGTGTGCTTGCTTTAGAATGTGTGTGTGTGTGTGTGTGTTTTGTCTACATGGAAAGAGCAATATTTAAATGTCTTTTCACAAACTTGGCTTGCACTATAAATGCAACAAAAACAGATCTAGCTGTTTCTGTGGTGAGATTACAACAACAACAAAAACAACCCTTGCATTCCTGAGTAGAGTTTCGAGCCATCTGTTGAAGTATTCCAGCACTGTAGTGTTATCCAGGGCCACTGTTTAAACCCTTGGCACCTAGAGATGGTCTTCCATTTCCTGGATGATTGCCCCTGAACAGAGAGAGAGAAAAGAGAATGAGAGGGAGAGAGGGAAGATGGAGAGAGAAACAGAGAGAGATAGAGAGAGAGAGGAGAGTGAGGGAAGTTGAAAATGGCAGATGTTGGCAGAAAGATGGGGGTCGGTAAGGAAGTGCGAGCCTTTAAGGACGTGAGCCTGAAATAAAATGAAAAAGAGACCAGGGAGGAGAGAGAGAGAGAGGATGAGGGTGGGGATGGGAGGGGAGAGGAGGGGAGAGCCTGAGCTATCCTGCCCCCGATGGAGTCCCCTCTTCAGGGTGATGGGCCGGGTAATAGAGGAGCTGAGCTGTCGTGACAGACTAACCGCAGGATTACCTGGCTCATTGACACACCTCCATGAACACCTCTCTCTCCTCCCTCTCGCCACTGTGTATCTGAGTGTGTGTATCCGTGTGTGTGTGTGTGTGTGTGTGTGTGTGTGTTTGTTTGTGTTCATTCATGCACATACTGACAGGATGTCTCCCCCTGTAATAGTGTTAGGCCCTGGGGTGCTGTGGTTGTGGTATTATTGTGGCTTAGCTGTATGTGTTGACTACAGTATGAACTCTGCTCTTTCCTGCTCTGGAGACTTTCATAACATGAACTTTAGTGACCCTGAGCCAATAGAGGCTTGGACATCATGTGTTTTCACTTTGGTTTTCAAGTAATTGAAGCACAATGTGTTTTCTAGGTTTTGTTTTTTGCAAATGTTTGTTTGGCTATTAATTCGTTTGCATTTTAATTTTATCAAAATATTCTGTCTCTTCCTCCTCCTCTCTTTCTCTTCCTCTCTCTCTTGCTGTACTGTCTCTCCCTTTGATCTCAAATTCGTCTACTTCTACATTAACTGCCATTTACTTGTTACAGTCACTTCATGTTCGGTTGGTCAACAACAACCTCTAATTCTGTTCAATCTCTGGTTTGTGCCACATTAAAAGGGCGGTTCACTCTTGAACGATAACTAAAGAGATAGGCCTAACTGTAACTAGAACAATATTGTTGTCCAGAACAAAACAATGATATGTTAGGTCTGTTCTCATATGAAGAAAATGTCTAAATGCTCTAATTGGCTGCCTAATATTCCATGGTTTCTAATTGGTTGCCTAATATTCCATGGTTTCTAATAGGCTGTCTACTATTTATTGGTCAAAAATTGTGTTCCCGAAGGTGTTCCCAATGATATCATTGCACCTGTCATCGTGCCATGTGGACGTTGTCATTCATATGAATTGAGCAATATTTATTTGTTGTTATAGTTGTCATTATTATTTTTACTTGTCCTGTACATATATTGTCAGCAGTTCACTTAGAAGTGATCATTTAAATCTCAAAATGAAATTAAAGGCCCACTATGCAACATTTTTCATTTAATTAATCCGTTTCATACTGTTTAGGATGCTAAAATTAGTCATTACACAGCGAACGAACGGTGTAGAATGCGCCACCGTGGCCAATAGCAGTAGATACAGCACTTGCAATGTTCAGCATCGCGGACCGCCTCCAATAGAATGCAGTACAATACAATGCAATACAGCGGGCTTTAGAGGGAGCTTGTGAGAGAGAAAAACAGAATGTTGCTTAGTGCCGGTTTAAATTTCAGTTGCAAACTGAAATTAAATTTCAGTTGCACAAACACTCAGAAAGTGCATGTTTGACAATAAATGACATTGACGTAGGCAGTTAATTAAAAAGCAGGAACCATGTGAATAAAAAAAGCACCTCATATACATGTAACACAACACTTGCATACAGTAAGGTGTTTAATCTAAAGCTTGACACATTCCTGTTCCATTTTTAATTGATTTCAAACAATGGCAGATGTATGAATTTGGAAAAGAGTTTGACGGCATGGACGGTTGTTTATGATGAGAGAGAGAGAGAGAGAAAACAACCTCTAGTATTGTTATTGCTTTTTACTTTGTACCTCCACACCCCGCACACACACACCACTTCAGGGATCCACAGGGCACTTACGGTACTGTCAGGCTTCTCTCTGAGCCCGTTTGTGTTCTCGGCCGACTGTTTGCATCATTTTGATCACGCAACAGAGACAGCTCCAGGTTCGGGTTCAGCTCCATAGAGCTTTTTCCAGCTATCAGCTGCCAATGAAATATTTAAAGGCAGGAACGGCAGGTGATGGGACAGTTGAATGGCACAAAGCTGCGGCTAATGGCAAGCAAACAAGCACACAAAAACACCTGGAATGAACTTTATTCACACTCATACGGTATGCAGGATGCGTATGAGATTGACATGAGCAAGTTTATTCATTTTATTCATTAGTCGCACAGTTGAAGAAAGGTTTTTCTCCTCTTGTTGCTGATTTTTTTGTTTGTTTGTTATTTTTTTAGACAAGGTGCAGAAATTTCACGGAGTTTCCTCCTCCTCCTCCTCCTCCCCTGCCTCCACTATCTCTAGCATCCCATAGCATCAGCACATCTCCTGCAAACACACACACACACACACACACACACACACACACACACACGCCATCTCCTGCAAACTCCCCATTCCCTTTCACCAAAGGGCCCGTGTACATATAGCGCTTTTTTCTGGCGGAAAGGCGGAGTGGGAGATGAGGAGTTCACCGCACCAGCGGTTTATATAAAGCACCCAAGCACTGCATGCCTTCTACATGTGAGGTTTTGTTTACATGACAACGGCTTATGTAGCACTTTTGCTAGCTAGGTATCTTTGGAAATTGTCCCTCTTTTTATTATTTTATTTATTACCTTTTCTGCTGTGTAGTGTTTACAAACCGGAGGGATCTTGTGCTTTTACTTTGTTTGGTTGATGAACTGCGCTGTCAACTTACAAAAATAAGAATATAGGTACATAAGACTAACCGACGAAGCTACTTCTCCATGTTCGTCATCGTCATGGTGATGACATGTTTCTGTAGCTGATTGGCTTTCTGGAAAAAAAAAAGGCGCTGACGTTGCAGCGCTTTTCTGAAAAGTTTACAGATTTTGAACAGAACTTGAAGACGCTTGATGCGGCCGCCCAAATCCAAGCGGAGCGCTCGGGAAAAAAAAACGCTGGAGGCGGCGCCTTTTCTATATGCTGCCGTCCGCTTAGGCTCTGTCCTAATTGAAATAGCTTGAAAAAAACAGCTGGCACTCAGAAAAAGGCGTTATATGTACATGAGCCCCAACACACACACACACACGCAAACGCACACACACATGAACCCTTACTCCTGCTGTGAATGCTTCAGCGTCTCGTTTTCTGTTGTTTTTCTGCTCCTATAAATCACCCTATAGTGGGCCGGCCTCCTCACTGCTCCCATACTGATTGGTTACACAAATCACCATTTAGACACACACACACACACACACACACACACACACACACAGAGACAGACATGTAGAGACAACCTTTTGTCCACACACACGAACATACTGATCTATACATCTGTACTGCAGTTACACACACACACACACACACACACACACACTCTCTCAGTTCTTATTATGTAGTCTCCTCTTGCACCATACCACCTGAATTGCTTTGGGCAGTTGGGCAATTTCACTGTCTAGTGGGACACCCTCTCTCTCTCCCCACCTCTCCATCTCTCTCTCTCTCTCTCTCTCTCTCTCCACTCCTCTCCCTCTCTCCCTCTGTCTTTAAGGCCCGGCTCTAGCACAGTAAGTCCCTCTGTGGTGCTCTAGCACAATCTAACAGGCTGATAGAACACTTGGCTAGCTAGCTAATTCAATTCTCACAGCTTTTCCCTGTTGTATTAGCCCGCCTCTCAACGTATCAGCTTGCACAGCACAGCACAGCACAGCACTGCGCACAGTCACACACAGTGATACACACTCACACACACTCACACAGTTGTCACTGCTGAGAATCACACCATTTTGCTCTTCTTCCAGGACAGCAATACAGAAATATGATGCTTCCTGAAACGGGGCACAGAATATATTCATTCATTTGTATATCGCCAGCTGCCTTATCTTGACAAGGTCTTTACATCCTACCCTGTTGTGGTGATATTCACTTTTCCATGAGAAAATATTTGGTAATACCTTCTATGAACCCAGTTTTCATAAAGTATTAAACTACTGACATTAGTATTAATAACATTAGACTGTTATCAAATAAGTCTATACAACTTGTCACAAAGTCATATTCACCTCTGTGTCCTTTGAAATTAGGGGAAAATACCCCTTTACTTAGGGCTGTAATGTTATAGTCTTATCGATTTTTATGAGAATTTATGTGTTTACCTTTTTTGTGCTTGCAACTTTTCATCATTTGGCAAGAGGAATTGGATGTATGAAAGAAGAACAAAACAAAACCTTCTTTGTAATGCTTCGTGAAGTCGTGAAGATTTTTTTGTATGGCTACTTCTAACTACTACTAACTACTAACTCGACGACAACACTTCAGAAAAAAAACAGTGTTTATAGGAAAATAACTGACCTCCGAACGTTGGAAAGGTCTACTCAAAGTGAATGGAACCTCCCACAACATTCTGTTACCACATAACAATACCCTTTATAAAATGATTTTAATGCTTTATAAATACTGACCCCACAGAAAATGTAGCAAATAGGTGTATCACATATCTGGGTGAAAAAGCATGAGGTCTATAGATGTAATAGATGTCAACAAGCTTCCATCATTTTTTTTTTTTAGTAATTACATTTACATTTACATTTATGCATTTAGCAGACGCTTTTATCCAAAGCGACTTACAAAACGAGGATAACAATCAAGCTACATAGCAGAAACCTTAAGGAGCATAGTGCTAGGGGATAGTGCTTCAGTTCATTTTAGTGCTAGGATAGAAGAGTAATGGCAGAAGCTCTGAGTGCCTGATCTCAGAAGCCCTCGCATGCATCAGCTAATCTCTTTACACTTTCTTTTAAAGCTGGACTTGAGGGAGTCGTACGGATCAGGAGTCATCATGAGAAGACTTCTATCCTGTGCTGTTATCTTACCACACTGCTAGATTTCCTTTGCCATGGAATAATTCTCCTGGGTACGGAATTAGGATTAAATTTAGTCTAAAGGGATTCTTAATCTAATGTTATTAACTATTTAGCACGTTATAAAAAAATAAATTGTGTTAAATAAGACCTAGATGAACAGATGTAGGAACAGCTATTTTAATTTCACTCATCATTTGTCAATGATGGATTCAGGAGATCACTACATCTAAAAATGTTAAGCAAAGCTGTTCCCCTCACACCTGTGTGGCATTTCTGATGTATAAAGCCGCTACACTGCTAATTCTGTTGCACATACTTACATGACTAAGAAGAGAAATACTTCTCTGCCGTTTTCAAACTTATTGAAAGTTATTTGTGGACTAAACAATCACTTAAAACCGCTAGAAATGTAAAGTGTGAAACTTACATTTACATTAACATTTATGCATTTAGCAGACACTTTTATCCAAAGCGACTTACAAAACGAGGATAATAATCAAGCTACATTGCAGAAACCTTAAGGAGCATAGTGCTAGGGGATAGTGCTTCAGTTCATTTAAGTGCTAGGATAGAAGATGTTCTCTGAATAGCCCAGGAAACGTATTGCTTTATTGCTTTAACATGAGTATGAGGTATGATTCCTGCCCAGTCAGCTACAGTAGTAAATAGTAAAAAGTATTGCACCCCCGCCAACACCCCAAAATTATATTTTTTCTCTTGAGAGCACCCAGGTATGTAACTGAACAGCTGCGTACAATCACCTAATTACACATCAGTTTTGTCAAGCAGCTCGTTCCTCTGCCAAGCTCGTTCTTTTAGCAGCAAATGACGTTTCCCACAACTTTCCCCGACGCGCTCATGTAGACATTCATTATCCTCTGAGCACTCTGTGTGTGTGTGTGTGTGTGTGTGTGTGTGTGTGTGTGAGAGCACTCTGTGTGGCCTCTCACAGTGGTTGCCGTCAGCTTGGCTTGCTTGGAGTTGCTTTTGGGGATCCTATTGTGCCTCGTGGTGTTTGTATCGCGCGATAATAACCTACTATCACACAGCCATTTCTCAACATGCTGTTTTCTCACAGATGTCACCATTACAAATATACGCTTTAGGTCTTTCAACACAAACACACACTTTAGTTCTTAGACCAAACCGAAAGAGTGGTTACTGGGAGCTCAACAAGGGGATATGATGTATACATTTTCACAGAACATTTCAGGTAAACAAAACGTCATTGTGCTCTCCACCCACATACACTCACACCATAAGTGATGAGCTTTGATATAAGAGATCCTGGCTCTTCCATGGGAGATGCGTCTGTATATCTGGCTCAGAGTCAGTAATTTTTGCAAA
>JAGFZM010005270.1:17331-35322 GCA_017657215.1 Limnothrissa miodon | reverse complement strand
CTAGTTTAAGTGGCTTTCTAAAATGTCTGCTAAGTTAAATGGTCACATTGACTAGATGAGACAAGCAGATGATGAGCATCAGACCGTCAGTCTCAGGCCAGGAGTTCCTCTTCACTGGACAATATGGTGGCAGCTCCAATTAGCCAGTCAGCATTTCTCTGCTACGTTACCATTGGCTCAAAATAGTAACAAATAAAGAGAGGGGGAGGCAGTAGCAGAATACAAACAACTGAGGATTTAATCGATTTCATTTCATTGATTTCATCCAAACTAAGGTGTTTACATAGCCGGATTACGACGACTGTTTATTGGAACTTTTTTGACAGGGTTTTGTTTCTGCTGAATCTCTGCACATGAACTGAACCAAACCCTTTAGTATGACTGTGCTGACTGTGGTCACTTCATACTCATGCACTGAATGATTATTATATAATAATATAATAATAATAATAATATAATAAAACAGGATTAATATGAATAACTGTCCTCAAACATTTTTAAACACACGTTTCACTTGCAACACTGACAATACATGCCATTTCTCTTCAGCAAAATGATCTCCCTGCAGTCCTAGATGGGCCAATGGCATAGACGGGCCAATGACATAGACGGGCCAATGACGTAGATGGGCCAATGACGTAGACGGGCCAATGACGTAGATGGGCCAATGCCAGGGGCCTGGATTACAGGAGCAGGTCTGTGGAACTCCAGTCTCAATATGACAGATGTTCACTGATGGACAAGTGAGTCAAAAAGTGAGAGTTTGACCATGAAATGCAACAGATAGTTGTCACCCAACCTCTACCTCTGAGCTCACACTAACTTGTACTTTTCACTCTCTCTGATTGAGACTAAGGGCGTACTCACACTAGGTACAGTTTACCCATACCGTACCATCTGATCCCTTGGCCACACTCACACTGCACATATTCAGCTGTACTTGGGCATGGTTGAGTTGCTGTGTTCTGGAATCTTTACATTTAGCGTGTTTTTGTTACTATAACAACCGAGCACTTAGAGATTAAATGGAACGTTGGTGTTTATTCCGCCATAAGTGATTCCTCGTGCTTGGGTACCAGCACTTCTCCGTACTCACAATAGGTCTACTTTTCCCACATACATAAACTAAAATACTTCATCTAATAACACCAACAGAAAAAAAAAAATTATTTAATTGTTCTCTTAGCTGCACTGGCCTACAACATAAAGTTGCTGAAGAGGCACTGATTTAAAAGCTATATTGAAATGTGCCTCTTCAGCCCTTGAAACCCTTGCACTGTGACCTAGCATTTTGCTAACTATACAGTATAGCAAGAAAGTCAGAACACAACACAAGTGAGCCAACCAATGAAATACCCTCTCTATCTATCGGGTCTTGGTTGTTTTGACAGATAGTTGGCGAGGTGTCTGTCTCCAGAGAGCATTTCAGGGAGGTGTTGCGGTGACTCCGAGAGGCTCTGCGTGTTTGTGCATTGACAGAGTTAGATGATCATGAATTAGGCTCAAGTCAATTCCCACTTAGCGTATGTAAATGCACTGATTGTTTTTCAAATGCTCGTCTAGGTAAGCAGGAACCTCTACAAACAGCCCATTTACCAATACAGTGCCTGTTCTTGGAGATGGATCCTATTTCCATACAAATATACACACACACACACACTGTGTTTCAAATACATAGCCATTGGACTACTGGAACAACTCTTTTCCTTTTCCATTTCATCATCTTCCTGTGGCCTGTGGAACCCATTTTTTGCCTTTTTTCTTTGGGATGCAGTAGTTTGGTTCAGGGAGTAAAAGGAACCATTGCTTTCTCTTGCTGATTTTAAGGGGCTTGTTCTAACCGATGGAGGAAAGAGACTTCAAGTGGTCCAAGTCCAGCCGTGGATCTCTTTGAATTGCTTTGGAATATCATTATGGGCTGCCGCTCTCTCTTGTGAGGAATGCTCACCAAGCTTTTCACACAAGGCATTTGTGAAGCAGTGCAGACAGTGAGACCTTGGTGACACTTTGATCTTTGCATCATAGTTCACTGACCCCTCAGTTACAAATGAGGAAGCTACGGTGCATGTGCTTGTCATCTTCTCCTCTCTTACCTTCTCAGTCTCTGTCCTGCCTCTGCCCGAGAGGCATTATTGGGCAGCTGTGCTGTGAAGAGCTGGGGGAATCGGCTGGCCCATGCAAGGCTGCACTGCTCGCTAACTGACAGCCCGTCAGGACAGACAGGCCGTCTGGAGGGAGCTGACTACACAGGGGGTTGCCGATTTGGATTTCAGCCCCAGTCCCCTAAAACGCACCTCCCCCCCAAGGGTGTGCTTTTAAAGGGCTCTCCCTACCACCTGCCATCCATCTGTGTAATGGGCCTTGTCAGGGTTTTGGAGCGTATCAGCAGTTCGGCAGTGGCTGATGTGTCTGCAGCCGAATGCTTGGTGATTGGTCATGAGAGCGTTTAAAACCCCTCCCCCCCCAAGCCCCCTTTCCTTCAGTAAACCTCAGTCGCGCGCTACTGTCACACCCTTCACCCTTCTCCCTGCCACTGGAGTCAGGGACGCCACTGTACGCTGCTCCTCTCCTATCGGTAGTTGTCCTTTCTTCTCTGTGTCTCTCTTCTTCTTTCCTCTCCTCACTGTGGCTGTTCTCTCTTCTCTCCTCTCCTCTCTTCTCCTCTCCTCACTGTTGCTGTTCTCTCCTGTTCTCTGTGGCTGTTCTCTTCTCCTCTCCTCACTGTTCTCTCCTGTTCTCTTCTCTCCTCTCTTTTCCTCTCCTCTCTTCTCCTCTCCTCTTTCCTTTCTTCTCAGTGGCTATTCTCTCTCTTCCCATCACCTCTCATTCACTGTTCTCTCCTTTCCTCTTCTCTCTGTGGCCGTTCTCTCTCCTCTTTTCTTGTCTGTGGTCATTCATTCCTCACTGTGCATTCCTCTCCTCACTGTGGCTGTTCTCTCCTGTCTGTGTCTGTTCTCTCGTCTCCTGTCTGTGTCTGTTCTCTTGTCTCCTGTCTGTGTCTGTTCTCTCCTCTCCTGTCTGTGTCTGTTCTCTCCTCTCCTGTCTGTGTCTGTTCTCTCCTCTCCTGTCTGTGTCTGTTCTCTCCTCTCCTGTCTGTGTCTGTTCTCTCCTCTCCTGTCTGTGTCTGTGTCTGTTCTCTCCTCTCCTGTCTGTGTCTGTTCTCTCCTGTCTGTGTCTGTGTCTTTTCTCTCCTCTCCTGTCTGTGTCTGTTCTCTCCTCTCCCGTCTTTAGTTGTCCACTCCCAGCCAAACTGCTGCCAGAGCCTGATGCATAATTGAATGACTGGTCCAGTTGATTGCTCTGTGCTTTGGGCAGACTTGTGTGCCAGCGCCTGTGGTGACTGAGCCTTAGGTCCAGCAGCACCATCTGTGTTTGAAAGATCTGGCTGATAAAATGCTTTCTGTGTGTTAATCATCACAGTGGCAAGCACACATTAGACACACACACACACACACACACACACACACACACAAACGCATGTACGCACACACATACACACACACACATTTGAATATCAATGCAGACAGACACAGACTTTCTAAGCAGTACACATATCATTCAGTACTCACTCACGATGTGTATCTCCCAAACTCATGATGTGAGTGCAGTCTCATCCGAGTGAGTTGGAGTATATCTGGGCCTGCACACCTTCCCTCCCACCCCCACCCCCATCTCCTCAGGTTTGCTGGAGCCTCCCTCAGGCTCCCTCCTCTCCGCACTGACGCGCTCTGCCTCAGGCAATGCTGACGAGCCCAGCGATGCCAAGGCCCGGCCCTTTGAAGTGAGCTTTGCTGCGCAGAGTTTTTTTGCTACAGTTCCGTTACGACTTGATGGTCTGTTGAAGGGATGCTTGACGGAGGAGAGAGGAGAAGAGAAGAAGAAGAAAACTTGTTGTAGGACTTCCTGAAGGGCACTGGCGAGCCGCTCGGCGTAATCAGGAATGCACACACTCATTATGCTCCAAGATTAACATGTTCTTCTTCTGTTTTATTATTATTTTTTTTTTTGCTACTCACAGACTTACCTCTTCTTCACCCTCTTCTAAATCATAGTAATTATTGCCATCAGAGACCCACGTGGCCTCCGCTAACTACTAACAGGTTTTGGGGGAGGGGTGGGTTGGGGTAGATTGTGAGGACTCCACACTTTGTCAGGACTTTGCCTGCCTTTGAAAGAAGTTTCCGGAGTCGACTGTTTGCTCTTCCGCCAGCATTCCATCAGAGAGTCCCTACTTCTGTGCTTTGCCCTTCCCCCAACCCACGCACTCATCCCCAGCATAATCATCCTCTCCTGATGAGAGGACAGGAAAGTGGAAGGAAAGAAAAAGAGGAAAGTGATTGAGGATGCTTGTGAGGCGGAGGGTTAGGAGGTGGGTGTTGGGCTGCAAATGGACTTTGGCAGGTTGTTACTAAGTGTTGACAGATAGCATTGGCTTCACAGCAGAAAACTGTGTAACTCTATGTAGACTCATGTCGAAGTCACTCAGGACGTTGATCTGAACGTGGTTCCCTCTTTCTTTTGCTGCTTGTGTGTAGGTGTCCTACCCTGTGTGTGTGCACCCAGTTTTATTTTTATTTTAATTTTTAAAACTATCCCCAGCCTTTCCATCTACTTATTTTGGGGTGTTTTTTAAACATGGCTTCAGAGAAGCTGGTTCTCTTGTTTTTTAGCAGGCCGGATTTCACCTGCTGCGCTTATAAATGCACACTTGACACTCGTCACTAAACAACATCATTAAGGTTTTGAGGGAAAGACCAGTGATACGCCCTCAATGCCTCTGATATGGGGCCTTGCCATCATCCCTCCCATAGGCCCATGGCTATAAATCCTAACGTATAGAGAACAGTACGTTGCTAAACAGACTAGGAAACATAACAAACGTGGTTATGGCACCTTCAACTGTCAACAACATCTTGTTCGAAAAGCAGCTGAAAGGGAAATTACAGTGTGATCTGAGACAGCTCCCCTGTTGTGTTACACACACACACACACAGACACACACACACCTCACTGACTGTGTGTGTATGTGTGTGTGTGTACTCTGGATAGTGTAGGCATTGTCAGGTTCAGGTGGTACACAGAACCACACACCTGGACAGAGTTTCTTGTATAATGAGCCCCCTATTTAATAAAGATATTAACGCTTTAGCACTTTGTGTTTGCCAGTGTGTTGACTACATTATTTACCCACACCATGTGTATAGGTGTGTGCATGCATGTGTGTGTGCGTATGTAAGTGTATGTGTGTGTGTGTGTGTGTGTGTGAGAGAGAGAGGGGGGGGGGTGGAGTTCTATTCAGGACCTCAATAAAAACGTCTCTTAAATGCTGTCCTTCGTGGCACTCAGCAGAAGCAACCTTGATTTAGCAGATGGACGGTTTCTCTTTTCATTCAGACTGAAAGCTCTTCATTTGGGAAATGATGGAACACACACACACACACACACACACACACACATGAAGAGAGAGAGAGAGATGTCTTGTTCCATTATTGCTGTGGCATTTGTGTGCCGGGCCGACGTAGACCTTAGTGGATGAAGCCATGTCAAGACAATACAACAGAAGCCATGTGGCCTGAATAGGCAGCATCCACAGAAGCAGAAGAAAGAGAATGCCTGCTCAGCAGCATACTAGATTACTGCTAGAGGTGGCCCTGAGAACAGATGTCTTGATATTATCTGTCTTTCTCCGTCAACTCATATATTACAGACATTTTTCAATAACTAACAGTATGTCATGTTCCTGTGTGTGTGTGTGTGTGTGTGTGTGTGTGAGAGAGAGAAAGAGAGAGAGTTTGTTCGTATCTGCAGAAGTGTCTTTGCTTGCAGTCATTCTGAGCGAGAGTCTAAAAGAGGTATATGAATTTTTCATGAGGAATATTTTTTTTCCTAAGTCTCTCTTTCTCACTTTCACACACACACACACACACACACACACTACGCTGCGATGTTGCTACAATGTTCTCTGTCTGTTGGCAGTGCATACATGCATGCCTATATGGACTCTCACACACTGAATATTTGGTAGTGTGCCCTCTACAAAGTGCCTTTCACGCTGAAGAAAATCCAAGATCTGGGGAGGGCTCTTTCAACATGTGTCAGCTCTCTCTTACATGCGCAAACACACACACACACACACACACACACTTGCAGTGCTGTGGTGTCCGAGATCCTATCAAACAAGCAATTCAAGGATGAAGAAATGATAATCATTTTATATTGGAAAAATCCCCTGCTTGCGTTTTCTGTGTGCTTGCAGGTGTGTCGGTAAACATTTTGTGCATGCCAACAGGTGTGTGTCAGTACATAACAGCGCATGGCCGCGTTTGTGTGAGTGTGTGTGTGTGTGTGTGTGTGTTTCCATGTGTGTCTCTGCATGGTGTGGTGGGGGTATAATGGGGGCGCTTTGTGCCTCTAAGCTCAAACGCTCTCTGTCCGCCACCACTGCTTTGTGCCTGTAGCCCAGAGCTGAAATTGTTAACACCTCATACCTCCTCCCCTCTCCCCCCTTCCTCTCGTTTTCTTCTTCCCTCTCCCCCTTCTGCTCCTCTGACCTCTCTTCAGACATGCGGTTCTCCCTACCGGTATGTTTGAAAGCATTTTCTCTCTCTCTCTGTCTCTCTCTCTCCCCCTCTTTCCTCCGTTCTTCCTCCCGACTCTGACGGAGCATCTCCCTCAGCCTGTAAACAAAACCCAGCTGCACCAGCCATTCCTCACCGCTGTCTGTTCTCTCTTCCTCCTTCTCCCTCGCTCCCTCCATCCACCCACCCACGCACACACACACACACACACACACTCACACAGATGCTGAGTAGAGGGATGCTGACAGAAGACGGAAGAGAGAGGAAGGGGTTGATGAAAAAGACGGGTAAGGTATTTTTGCCTTTCTCCTCCATTTCTCTGGTCCTTTTCTCCTTCTATCTCTCCTCTACTGTTCTGTTCTAGCTACAACATTAGCTAGAGAGTTAGAGTTAGCCCAATCATGTGTCATATGCTACCACACCACACAGCCGCATCATATGTTTGTGTGTTTCAGCATGTGATGTGATGTGTGTGTGTGTGTGTGCGTGTGTGTGTTGGAGAGAAAAAGTTAGAAGAGTGTCTGTTGTTGACACTGTCTGGTGTGTCCTCTGTTGCTCATACCTCAGTTGTAAGCTGCCACCTCCTTTGGCATTTGTCCTTCAGTGAACTGCTCACTAAGGCTTTGACAGCCAGTCTCAGGGGCATCGCATATGAGAGCGATTGCCGACTAATGGGAGTCAAATGAAAGTATCAACGAGATCAAGCGGATGTCTGTGAGTTAGCGTTGCCACCGGTTACCTCCCATTCATGCGCTTCCTCCACTTACATGCATTTAACATCCCAGAGAATGGTGAAAGAAATTGATATTTTAGTACATTAGCGGAAATTAGTCTGGCAGATTATGTTTCCCTCTGACCTCTGACCTTTGATGGTTCATCCGTGAGCAATAAGTCAGCGCAACCTCAGGTGTGCCTCCCGCTGACAGCGACAGGTGAGTCAGTTGGAGAGTTTTCACCATGAACAATACACTCTTAAACGACCTAAATGAGTTGCCCAATATTGTGTTTAAGTGTTTAAGTGCTTTCTGCTGTATATTTCCACGACTGCTGTATTGTTCCATAACAATCCTCTGCTAGATGGGGACCATGTCTGTAGGTGGGTTTGGGCGCCACCGACATATCAAATCTCCGTGGATCATTCAATAGAGATCTGCTAAAGAGGTGGAAAGGTCCCTGTATGTAAATGCAGATTGTTGACCACATCTAAAACTTCACCTTGCGATGGGTTGATGGGTCAAGTTGGAAAAGCTGGACACAACAGTCCCATCAGCAAGCAATATGGTCGTTGCAATGTCAGTCCTACTATTTGATAAAAATGTGTGTTTACATTTACATGCCAAAGCATTTAAACAATGTCCTTATAAGGACGTTTAAGGAGTATTCTGAGTGATTATTCTGGGCTCTATATAGGACTATCTTGGTCCTTCTTGTATAGATTAGTTATCCTTCATGTATTGTTATCCTGGTCAGTTTTGAGTATTGGTACCAGCATTTAATAGCATGTTATTTGTGAAGATGTATATTTATGTATAGATATACAGTGGGCCTTTACTGTGAATTAAATTGGGAGGTTTTAGTTCTGTGTTTCCTACGTATTTGCTTTATCTTAGAATCAGAATCAGATTTTATTGGCCAACTATACTTGCATATACAAGGAATAGACAAGACAATATTTTTATTGTATATATAGTTTTTACTCAACACTGCCTCTTTTAAGAGGGCCTGTCCAGTAGTAGTCTACTTAATCACTGCAAATGAACCAGGCTGATGATAATAGTTAGGTCAGAAAATGTTCTCGGAATCGAATCGATTTCCCTTTGATCAGGCCAATATCAATTCAAAAGCACAATTGATCCATATTTTATACAAATCATTTTTGTATATTTCCCCCGTAATACCATGTGACTTCTAGCGTGTCACTATAACAAGTTGCTCAGTTAAAAATGACGGTTTCATCCGTATACTTGAGCTGTTCTTGCCCTGAACTTCTCTTGTTTTCACCAGCTAGACAGCGAGATAATGCTCCGAGCATCATCCATGTCCAAATAAAATTGGTAATGTGCAATATCCTTAACTGAATCTAAAATTAATCAAATTGAATCGAGAATCAAATCGACTCTTGTGAAGTAAAATCGAATCAAATTGATTTGGGGAATCCGATACCCAGCTCTAGTACCGGTCCCTTTGGATAGGATTTCAAGCTTGTTTAATAAAGCTTTTTTTTAGTTTGTGATGAAACAGTGTTTTGCACTCTGACCTGATTTAGACATCCTAGAATGTCCTAGAAAAAACACATGGAGCTGATGTCTTTAAACGGGAGTCAAATTGTGTTCTTGTGCACTTGTATCTCCATATTAGGCCATAAATGACTCATCAGTCTTGCTAATGCCTCATGTCTCAGCCCTCTACCGCTATGAGGTTTGGTTTAGCTGTGTAGTGGCATGGTAGTTAGTGCTCCGAGGAGAAGTTACTGCTTGAAGCACAAGCATGCCCAAACGGCTGTCTACGGAGATGGACTGCTCTACTGGTAGCACATATGGCTTGCTCGGGTCTCCTCTTCAAGATAGATGGCCACATTTACATGCTCCCTACCATCAATACAAGGCTTTTCTTTCCATTCCATTCCATCTCTCTCTCTCTCTCTCTCTCTCTCTCTCTCTCTCTCTCTCTCTCTCCCCTATTTCTCCTTTGGCACACACTATATTTCATTCTCTTTTCTCTTTTAGATTCTCATTCAGTCTTTTTTCCCCTCTTACTTACCCTCTCCTTCTCTGTCACATTCATTCTCTCCTTTAAATTTCTTTGTACTGCTGTTTCAGTGTGATACAAAAAAAAGAGAAGCGGGGAAAAAAAGCAAAGATACACAGCACATAACTGAGAGGCCGTTAATGGCTGTTAATGCATGATTCACGGCTGAGTGACAGCAGTCAGTAATTAATTGCCTGTGCAGTGAATAGTTCTCCGGTCGGTGGGGAGCTTAAGCGATAGAGAGAGACAGAGACGGTCGCCCACATGAGTAAAATAGTGAATAACATGGGCTAATGAATGGACTAGCTAACGAGCTCCGGAGGCTCTAAATAACCCATGCTTGAGTCAATTTGATGGGACACGACATGCACGCAGGGTTCCATTTAGCTTCCTCGTTGTGTTCGTTGTTAATTTAAGGTGTTCTACTGTTCACCTGAGGCCCATCAGATTGTTTTAAATGTGACTACAAATACCATCTGTCCCTCCTACACCGTGATTAAAGCACAGAAAATAAAAGCTTAGGTTGGCTTTGCCTTTAGAAGAAGCTGTCAGTTCTCATGAAATCTCTTTGTGTTTTTCTCTGGTGTTTGACGTGTGGGGGCTTATTATGATAATGACATTTTTGCAGAAGTGTGTATTTGTGTTTAATCGTCTGTAAGTGCTTTAACGACAGCACTAATACTGCGTCGGGCACTGCGTCTTCTCTTCGTTGTGAACTATTCTTGGTTGAGTCATACATTCATATCTCCACCAAATGACAATACATGACCTAGTATTTTTTTTTTTCTTTAAACGAATCAAGTCAGTGAACCTTTGGGATTCATGTAAATGACAGCTTCCTGAATGTGCTGCGGATACTTCCACTGTCTCAAACCCAGCGTGAGTAAGTAATTTCCGTACTCGTGTTTTTAGATAGTTCGATTAAAAAATGAAAACTCCATTAGTTTGGTCACAGTAGATGTTCAAACATTGCATATTTTTGTAGTCCTCATTCAGATTTCATGACATAGACTCAAACCTATCATTGTGCTTAATTGACTAGTATTAGAGAATTTGGCTTTACCAAAGCATTAATAAACATTTAGGACATAATAATCCTCTCATTATTCAAGGCAAAGTCATCAGGACTGCCACATGAAAAACCTCTGAAGAACTTTGCAGATTTGTTTTCCTCCTAGATTCTTTCTCTGCAAGCCTGCAATTGTTTTAATCGCTGTATTAATCAGCCCTCAGACTGTTGGTTTATGAATAAGCAATGCATATTCATAAAGAATGCGTAATGCCTAGTTTGCCCAAGCACTATTTATTTATACATGTAACGGGATGAGCCCCACTGACAACCAAATGGCATCAAGTTAAAGCCGTCCTGAAGGACAGTTCTGTCTCTTTCACTTACGAGATGCTGGCAGGGGAAAGCGGCACCATATTGCAAGCGGCCATCTTGTTTTCTCCTCCATATGTTTCGTCTGGTTTCAGGGGGTGCTGGAGAGCGTCTCAGGACTTGTAATGGAGAGCTAACTACATCCCTGGGGGTTTCTAGGCACAGATTGACAGTGACAGACAGAAGCTGTTGATCACAGATTCACTCCCAATAGATTACTGTCACTCTGGCTTCATGAATATTCCCTAATCTGTAATGAGGTCCTTGGCACTTTTCTTGCCAGAAGTCCTAGGTGTTTGTGGCTGTGCATGTGTTTGTGTGTGTGTGTGTGTGTGTGTGCATTTTCATGTCTGCGTCTTTCCTGGAACCATCCCCTTTCTTGGCGCTCTAGAAACAGAAAGGAAAAAAAATGAAATCCACTCTCTGCCATCCCTGTGAGCGGAATCAAATACAAATGCAAACACGGGAGAACCAAATGGCACAGATATTCCCACCACATCATGTCCGTTCAAGGCGTTTTCCTCACACTTCCCAGCTGAGATTTAGCAACCTGTCGTGGGCCTCGTCCTTCCCTTTAGTCCCTTGAAGAGAAGAAAGCTGCCGGGCCGTCTGCCACCTGGAAGGAATAAATGATGCATGACTGTGTAATTTATGATGAAGTTGAACACAATGCCAAGCTCATCCACAGGAATGATCAGGCTTCACTGATAGGCTCAGGCTTCACTGCCTCCATGCTGCCTCAGGGGCCACCAGCAAGAAGTCTGTCTGGAGGAGGGGGAGAAAGGGAGGAAGAGAGCGGACGAGGGTGGACAAGGGAAGAGTGTGAGTGATTTGAGAGGTGGAGGGAGTGGCATAGAGAGTGTGTGTGTGTGTGTGTGTGTGTGTGTGTCGGGGAGGGGAGCATGGGAGTCAAAGGAACTAATCTAAGGATGAAAGAAATGGGTCGAGCAAAGCCAGGAGGTAGAGAAGCTGGAATTGCCAGGGTGAGGGTCCCGTGGTCACCCATGGTGGAATGAGACCAATGAGAGGCAGGTGAAACAAGACACTTTACCGTAATTCATCCCCTTGCGTCAGTACGAGGCATCGGCCTAACCCTAACCCTTACCACATAAATCCTCCCACCTCCAGCCACTAAAAAACCCTCCATCTCCTCTCCGTCTCCTCTCCGCCTCCACTCCAGCAGATGTGCTTGTAGCCACGGCTCATTAGGGGCACTTTGGGCGCCACCCATTGAAGGACGGACGTAGCCGACCCTGACTGCTGTCACCGCGGTCCCCCTACTGAGGTGCCAGTTCAGCATCATGGAGAGGGGAAGTCAGTCTTTTCGTATCATTACTTTGTTAATGACCAATTAAGAGCCTAATTTGACCGCTGAGCTGGGGTACTTTTATGGCACCACAGGGCTGAGGAAAGAGAACTTTGGAATAACACCCACATAAAGGAGCCATAAAAGCAAAGTACTTTTTCTTTGCTAGTAACTTGTAATGGAGGGACCTGGTTGGTGGTACCTTACCTCTGGACCACACTAACGACCTGACGACGGCTTCATTACAGACAGTAACCATCTGTCCAGTTTGCCTAGCAGCTGTCCGATTTCAAACAGCTCAAAGTGGAGGGTCCGTGTACTACGTTCTCTCTTCTCGTTCTCTCTTCGTTCTCTCCCTGCGTTTGTCTTCAGTGCGTCTGAGCTGAGTGGGATTTGCAGGCAGATGCACAGCCACTCGGCTCTGATTAACCACAACCCTGAGAAAGTGCTTTGTTTCTGAAGTGAAGAGCAGGGCGGGGAGGTGGGGTGGCCCAAACTCAATAACATTGTTATTTAATCACATTGTTAATTAATCAAGTATAATGCAGTGTTTGCCTTCTGCTCTTTCAGCTTCACTGCTTTAAAGGCTCGGAATAAATGCACTCTGCCTTCTAAGTCAACATCCTTTTATCATCTTCAAAAAATCTGCGGATAGAAAAAAAGGTTTTTCACAACTGTTTGCTTTTTATAATAAACTGGTAGACCCAGAATGTCTTATACCGCATCTGCCTACTGAACGTCCTATCAGCAGCCGTGGGGAAAATGGATTGTCTCCAAGCTCATAAAATCAATCTGTTGTCAGCACTCTGCACCTCCATCTAGACCTGTCGGAACAGAATGACTTTGGTATTTTCCAAATGAAATAATAGACAGTTTGTAAATTCAGCAGAGAGGCCTTGTCTTCCCCACTTACTGGGTAGCCTTACTGATGTCTCCTCCCGGGCCCAAGACTCTTGTTTGTGTGTTGTCATGGGCCTGTCCAAGTCATCATTTTCAAATCACATAGTGTCCTTAGTATTTACTAAACAGCTTCATGGAGGCTTCTTTCTGTGATGACAGTGTGCATTTGTATACATTATATTCAGAGTCAATCGATGTATTCCATCCATCAGGGTCTTAACACAGCGTGTCATACTTGACAACACACAACACGACTGTTGTTGAAGCTGGTATTGCAAAGGTTTGTTTTCCTTGCACTTTCATTTGACCAAGACAAGCCTGGTTTCACAGAATTTCTTTGTGAAATATCTGTCCATTTCAATAGCCGTACATAATGAAGCACATGGTTCTGAGAACACATTTGGAGTTGTATTTCTGTTGAGGAAATAATTGCTGTTTTTTAAGGAATCGTTGAATAGGCGGTCCTCATGTTCAAAGGTCAAATATTTCAATAAAATGACTGTTGCAACCCAATGGTAATAAGCAGGATGATAAATAGTCTGCAGTTCAGTATTGGGAAATGAGTTCCTTCATGATGGTGCAAAGCCTGTTCTCTCTGTTCAAATTTATTTTGCAATAGTGATCTTCAGTAGACCGTACAATATCTTTTACATCTGAAGCAGATACCAGGACTGAGCTGGAACACAATAGATATGGAAGCATTATTCAAAAAATGGCGCTAATAACATATTCTGTGCAATCAGAACCCAAAAGTTTTGAGTGGTATTTCTTTGGTGTTCAAACTGTTGATTTGTATTTAATTTATTCTAAATTAAAAACATAATAAGCAACTATCTAATAAAACACATTCAGGTTGAAGAAATGTGGATGTAATTTTCCATTTTACAAATGAATATTTAGAGAAATATATGGTGCTATTCTAGCTACTATTTCACTGTATTATAGAATGTTCTGGAACAAGCGTGTTTCATTGCCTGTTAATGGTATTCTCAAGCCACGCTGTTTCATCTCGTTGCCTTATTTTTGTGTGTTCCCAGTAGTCTTTGCCAGCCTGTTAGCATTTATTTTGCATCACAGTCCACCAGGAGATTAATTTACTATGTTGACTCTCACATCTGCCTCGGTGTCTCTTGATATTCCCCATTGCCTTTAACAAAGCACCCCACGCCGGGGTATTTCTGAACACCTAAATATAGCTATTTTTCATATTCTCTGGCACAGCAACGCAAGTACAAGCTCTGCTTGTTGAAATTCATAGTGTGTGTGTGAGAGAGAGAGAGAGAGAGAGAGAGAGAGAGAGAAGGGGTAGGAAAGGCCAGAGAAAATCTAAAAAAGGCTAATTTTTCAGATAACAGTCTGTTGTGGGAATGTTGCCATTTGTTAAAAAACTGTCATTTGAGTGGATTCCCATGAAATAAATGTTAACTCTTCTGACAGAGCATTAATAAAAGCACAGGGGATGATTTAATGCCCAGGCAAGAGCGAGAGGGGCTCGCGAAGAATAAAGGAGATGCAGTTTCAGCAGGGTTAAGAAAAGAATGATACAGTATCACTCCATTTACCCTCTTCAGGTCTGCACACATCTGCTGAAGGCCAAGGGCCCGGTGGCCATGCAGATAGTGCTTGCACTTTGAAAAGTGCGGGGTTGATTTTGTAACCTAACAGGTGCGTTAGCACCAATTGGCTTATATCAACCTACATGTTGGGCTGGTCTTCTATAGATATATAACCCAATTTAAATAACTCATTGGGGTTGGGGTTTCCCCGCCCAATTTTTAGTTTGGAAAAATTAAAACAAGATGGCGGATGGTGAATTTAGGAATTAGTAGTTTAGTAATAGTTTTTAGTCTTTCTAGACGATTATTGTAACCTCGGTCCATACATGAATTAGCACCTGGGTTAGAGCTGGGTTGATTTTAACCCAGACGTTTTTAAAGTGTGCATATGGCCAATGACTACAGCCGTCTCAGTGTGTTTGCACAGTGCCACACATATCCTTTACATAACTAACAAGGGCTCCCGTAAGGTGCACCTAAAATACTCAAGGCCATGTTTGTGCCAGCCCATTGGCATGCAGTAGGCATCCTGTCCACCTTAACAGTCCTGTCAAACTAAGATCTTGGACCAGAAGAGCAGCTGATGGTTTCCACACTGGTATTATTGATTGGGAATGCAGACGTTTTGTTTGTCATTAAACTGCCATTAATTGCCTTATACCCTTCGCATAGATTTGTTCTGTCGCATACACCAAATCAGTAAACGAGTCTCCAAACCTCTGAGGCATTTAGCTGTTGATGGAACCCAAGCACTCCTCCTCTCCGTGGGAACAGTCCTGTGTTTATTTCAATCCGACACACAACTATTCCCACAGGTGAGGGACTGCTCCAGGCACTGCTGGTGAACAGCCAAGCTGAAGAGGCCGCCTGCATGTGTCTCTGTCTGGACTCCCCCCCCCCCCCCCCCCCTCTAATCTGCCCCCCAGACAAACACAAACAAACAAACAACCGCGAGGAGAAGCAGCCCTGTTTGCTATATTTTCCCACACAACTCTCACCAGGGAAGTGGATGGTCAGCATTTGCAGTGTCTGTGTCATGTGATTCACGTGCAACAACCTGCAGATGTTCTAATGTTGATATATACTGTACCCAGAAGGTGGCATTAACTGGGCCAGGACTGGTCCAAACACAAGATGGCCATAATAGACCCTTGGCTTTGTCAGTGTAATAAGTTAGGACACATTTCTGGTCTCCTGTACACAGGGCTTTACATTTTCTCCTAACAAGCAGTACAAAGAGAAAATAAGACTTTGTGATATATAAGACAATAAGATATTTTACTGTTGTGGCTCTTCTGTAATGGCAATGACTTACATTTTAGACGCAGATAAATATTGATTTTCAAACATTTAAAACATGAAAACATGAAATAAAAAGGACCTGAAATATTGATACAACATAGACAGAATAACAAACCAGCAGGACATAGGAGAATGAAACTAAAGTTGAGTTGACTCTGAGTGTTTCCCAATTAGTGAGTGTTAGCTGTTGATTTGCTATTCAGTGTAGCGTGCATCCACTTTTTTCATTGTTTATCCAAACCCGCTGCACTTGGTGACCCTGAGAAACAGGGTCACTGATAGATTCACTCTCTCCACCTCAGCTGCATCCCATATCACTGCGGCTGCATTCATTTCAGGCTTGTAGTATGCAGCAAGGATAGCAGGCTGTTATCATATAGTGGTTAAAAAAGAGCACATTGTCTAGTTATCTCTGAAATGATCCTGGGCTGCAAATATCCTTTGCCAAAGTTGTGTGAAGTTCAACAGCATGTCTCCTGTTGAGGAGAGAGAGAGAGTGAGAGTTTGTGTGTGTGTGTGTGTGTGTTTTCCGCCTGTCTTGTGGTCTCTGTTGTTTGCCTTTTAGTCTTGTCGGAGGAGAAAATAAAGACGGCACAGTATCCAATCTTCTGCTCTCCAACACCGCCTCCATTTCATCTGCCCCAAAGCATGCTGGGTAACTCAATCTGACTGTCGGCTGTATGTGGCTCCTCAGGTCACTCCTGTGATGGCTCATGAAATGAAGGCATTTCTTGTCTTGGGGTGGCGTGTAATTGGACCCTACACCAGTTCTCAGACACACACACACACACATTCCCTCTCTCTCTCTCTTTCTCTTACACACACACACACACACATACACAAAATATTCTCTCTCTTTCCCTTACACACACACTCACACACACACATACACATGCAGAGACTCTCCCTCTCTTTCCCTCACACACACACTCATTCATACACCCCCCCCCCCACACACACACACACATATACTTTTTCTGTCTCATTCATCACAATCCTGTGTTCCTCTCATATATGACACACCTGTAAAACAGGAGTTCAATCATTAGTGGGCAATTAGGCTTAATTAGACTTTGTCCCACATCCAAAATGATAGTGAATGATTGATTATAAGTGACTTGTCTCTTTCATATCATAGAACTGCCTTAGTTCTTCATATCCTGGGGATTTGGGGGAATGTCTGAGGTTCTTAAACTATGTGACTTGGTGATCTGTTTCATTTAGTTCTGGGTAGAGGTGAATGACTAGGGCACAGTGTGTGTGTGTGTGTGTGTGTGTGTGTGTGTGGAGCCTGGAGCGATGAACACACCAATGAACACATTTTCATAACACAGTTTTGATCCGTGTGATTAGCACTTGCTGGTGCTGGTGGTAGTTCTCTTCAGCCTCCATCTCATCATTTTGTTTTCTCTCTCTCTCTCTCTCTCTCTCCCTCTCTCTCTCTCCCTCCCTCTCTCTCTCTTCTGCTTAAACTTTCTCCATTCTCTGTTCTTGATTCTGTGTGTCTTTCCCTTAGTGTCCTGCTGTTTCCTCCAGCCCATGGCTCTGATTGGCTAAAACACCATCGAGTGCACATAAAAATGTCATTAGTGTTAAAGGAGAGGCATTATCTCTGAGCTGCTCAGTTTTCATTAGGGGTCTCCATGGCGACTGACATGGCCATCCCTCCAACCAGAGTGATTAACTGTCCTCAAGAGGAGCTTGATTGTGTGTGTGTGTGTGTGTGTGTGTGTGTAGAATAAGGGTCTTTACGTATGCAGAGTGTATTAATTGGCGCCTAAACTCTCATGTTTGTTAAATGCAGTTTGCTGTGCGAGCTTATTATGGAATGTTCAACCCAATCACCCTGTCGGCGGAATGAAGCGATCAATTAACGTACGCCATTAAATTGAATCACTGCGCCTAGTGACCCATGGCAGGGATATTTGTTAGTCCGCGAGAGTGATTAATTATGACACAGAAACTGTCATGACAGTTGTGCTAACATGAGGTAGAGAGAAGAATATGGTGTGCTTGGATTTGAATATGGTGCTGACCCCTCCGCGCTCGGACGGCAGTTATTTGCATAACATTATGATAATAAAGTCATTGGCACTCGGTGTGTCCGTGAGCGTATAAATGAATTCTAATCAGTCGGCAGGGACACGCTGCTCTGTGGGTGTTGGTTTTTAGTGCCGCACGGAGGAAAGAGAGGCCGGACGGAAAGAGAGGCCGGACGGA